>OZ023210.1:24932072-25049572 GCA_963995525.1 Escarpia spicata
CCACACTATCGCGTCCACGTGAGCAAGTAGCGCATGAGTTGGTCACTAAATTGACTGACAACGCCGCTACGGGTTCGCTCTCTTGCCACCATGCAGGGATCCAGCGCATGCCCACTCTTGAAATGGATGTCAGCAGCATTCTGGAGCCGTGTCCGTTCCATCTCCAACTGCGGCGTTTAACCTCAAGAGAACTGGTTTGCATGCCTGTCCTTTCATGGAGTTCCGTGTTAGAGATTTTATTTGGTCAGTAGATTCGCAGAATCCTCTTGAGACACTTGTTGTGAAAAACTTCCAGAATCTGGTATATGCCTTTGGTGACCTTCCATGATTTCGCACCATATAGTAGCACAGCTTAGTCGTTGTACAAAAACAATTCTCTAAAAAACATAGATTCGTTTATGATTTCTTTATAACTATTCTATAAAAAACCAGACCCGTTTTGGCAAATATTACCATTTTTATATTGTATTTATTCAGATTCCAACACGTCCAGTGGAGCCAATAACATGATTGATAACTGAAACAATATATATATGTATATATATATATTATATATATATATATATATATATATATAAACTGCCCGGAACAACCAACCAACACTGCCAACAGAGTGGATCGGTCATGACGTTCTCTTGCTATGCGGGAACATTTATAGACATTTATAGACATGCAGTTCTCACAATTTTGAAACATCTGTGTGTAATTAACAGTGGGTCAGACATGACTTGTAAGCGGCCACGGTTACCGTCATCTAAACGTGTATGGCTGGTTTTATGAAGCGTACTTAAAGTTATGCAATTACTTAGCGTCACACGTTTTTTGTAAACTTATACAGGGTGTATGTTTGCTTATTTTTAAAACGTCTCACAATTTATTAGTAATATAATCTTAGGGTTATGTACGTTATCAGTCGTTCATGAAAAAATGGCCACAGCCCCTAGGGTTAGGCCTTTGTATGGTTAGTCACGTTTGTAGATCGTGAGTTGTGATTACTTTCACTGTATCGCGAGCTACACGCACAAGCTCGAAGTGGTTGGATGCGTAAATATAAACGAACTCGCCACACGTTTTAACAGTTAGATGTCATTATCCTACAGTTACATTTCCTTATGTTTGTTCACCGAGAGACCTAATTTATAAACCACTGATATCGGCCATCAGATGTTCAAAGACACAACTGCCAAACAACAATCTCAATTCTCAACTCACACGTGTGCAGCTAGGATGGAATTATGTGGGCGGTTTTTATTGTTTCACCCGAGACATATTTTAACATTCGGATACTACAGCGGATAAATGAGTCGGCGACTGCCGTTCTATTACTTCTTACTTGAAATTGGTGATTAATTGCGGTGAGTACCTCTAGTTTCCATGGGACGTGCAAATATTCTCCTGGTAAGAAGTCAAAACAAACCAAACCCTGGTGAGTAGTACATAATCTAACATCTCTACCTGTTTCAGATATAGACCCTAAGGCATCAGTGGCATTCCGCAATCTAAGCAAAAGGAAAGTGACTGCCCGATGACATTAATATATATATATATATATATATATATATATATATATGCCAACAAACCGATGTATAAGGCCGGGTTCGAAATATAGCACACACATACACACTCTCTCTCTCTCTCTATCTCTCTATCTCTCTATCTCTCTATCTCTCTCGCTCTCTCTCTCTCTCTCTCTCTCTCTCTCTCTCTCTCTCTCTCTCTCTCTCTCTCTCTCTCTCTCTCTCTCTCTCTCTCTCTCTCTCTCTCTCTCTCTCTCTCTCTCTCTCTCTCTCTCTCTCTCTCTCTCTCTCACACACACACACACACACGCACACACACACGCACACACACACGCACACACACACACACACACACACATGTGGATGGGGAGGGGGGTAGGGGATGACAACAGTTGCACTTTAGGCAGTTTTAATTAGGACTGGATAACGCTATATGCCAGAAACTACCTTGACGTAAGCAGCCTATGAACAGTTGCAAGACCCTCTCAACATATCAATGGTTATAGATTAAATATATATATCGCGCTGAAAGTTTTGTTTTGGCTCACTGCGAGGGTATAGCATGACTGTGCTTGTAACGGAACGTTCCCGCTCGAATTTTGTCAAGTCGTGCGATGTTTTCATCTGAGCTATAAGTCATTGTAGATACTTCGGTGATTCTTCTTTGAATCTCCTTGTCTTGGTTTTTGTCTGTGATATTGTATCGCTGTCCCAGATAGATGTAGCTGTCAACGTTCTCTATCTGCGTCGTGTTGATATATATGTATGTCATTATCTAGCATAAATTTTGTCTTCGAAAGGAAATACCTTGTTTTTCACTTTGATCAGCTAGCTCCTGCAACATTTTTTTTAGTTCTTGCGATGTAGTATGTCGTCGACGAAGCGCAGATGACTGAGATATTCTCCGGCTATCCTCAAGCATCTGGTTTCCCAGGTCAGTCTTCGGAATATGCTTTCGAGTGTTGCCGAAAACAGCTTGGGCGATATGGTGTCACCTTGTCGTACTCCTCTTGGTGTTGATCTTGTTGCTCTTTTTGTGTAGGAGGACTGTCACCGAGCTGTCGTATTGGTGTAGAAGTCTTTAAAGAGTTCGATACACACGTCTTCTATCCCCTGTTCTTGAAGGGAGGTCAGTATTGCTTGAGTTTGCACCGAGTCGAAAGCCTTCTCGTAGTCGACGAAAGCGATGCAGAGCGGGATATTACATTATTGGCATTTCTCTTTCAGTTGGCTTAAGTCGGGTTACAATTGGTGTATTCGTACTTATATTGACAGTGTATTTTTAAAGATAGAGTTTAGAGTTAAATCGCACCAAGAAGGCTGTGGTGGGTAAAGACATCCGTAGGCCCTAGGCACCCGGCACTTTGGCCCTAGGTAGACCCACCCCACGGTATTCAAGTTAACATTTCACTATTTATATTTATACAGCTATATTGAATATGAGCACAACGTGATTTTAAATCCAGCCAATACGTCCCTCATCCGCTCCACGGAAAGTAATGATCACCCATTTATATAGTAAGTAATTTACGCAATAACACCTCTGTGACGTTTGTTAAATATAATATTATAGGACCTACATCAGTATTATTCCCAGCTTGCAAAACTCATTAGGCCAATGGCGTAGGTCTACAAATAAAACTTATACTGTAGCCATAATTTGCCAAATCATGTCTTGCTAATTTGGTCTCTGGAATATTTAGTCTAAAAAATATGCTCGAATATTTTGATGGGCTCCTAGCCTTCGCGAGCACCTGACTGTGGTGTCTATTGGTTATTCCGCCACTGCACGGGGTGTGTGTACGCCTAGTTGTCTGCGTTATTGGCGACAGCATAAATTTTTATTATAATGGTCACGGGGAACGATTTTATAATCAAAATACCGCAATGGGCGTTAACTGAGGCCTTTGGATAAGCACGTCTTGCTTCCTATTGTTTATTTTAAATAGCAGTATCTTTGCTAAACACTTGCAACAAATGATGCATGTTCACAGTCGAAATGCAGTATGATTATAATTATTGTATGGACCACTTTCATGTATATATTGCTTTTATTACTTTTATTAACATATTTCGTGCATTCAATACTTATATTAAACATGTTTACCTAACATTTTATCCCCTATTTCTCCGCTGCTCAGCAAGCAGAAGCAAATTAACCAATGTTATTTATTTAGATGCATCCAGCCTCCAGTTTGGGGGAACTAGTTCCACGTGAAGGATTCCATGTGGATTAGTTGTGGTTTATTTGAAATCGTAACGTGAATAAATGACTTGAGATTCCGGCCAAAATGTTGAACTAGCAACGCCGAAAATCCTTCATCACTGTCTCCCCATCGACTGCGAAAATTCGTCACCACTCTCTCCCCCTCGAGCGCAAAAAATTTCCAACAGCTCAACGGAGGTGGATGTTTATGAGAAATCTGCCATCGGACAAAAACCGACCAACGATTCATAGATGTAGAATCATTAAGTACAGTGTACATGGTTCAGTCAAATATACAACACATCAATTGTTCGATTCACAGCATGCCTCCCCACTTTATTTAGATGTACACCCATTACAGTAATAACACCCAAAGGTCCACGATGGGTATCCAGCCTGATGCTACTTTAACAATTATAAGTCCAGACCTTCAGGCGGCTTCCTGCATCGTGTCGAACGTCTAAGCTCTGCTACGGCTGCAGCAGGCGCAATGCCAGTTGTCTGGCTGTATGCAAGCGGTTGAGCGGCTTCAGGCTCTTCATGAGATTCAGCCCCGAACTCAGGGAATGTCTCCATCTGCGGAGGCAGCACGACGCCAACTGGTGACTCGACAGTCTTCCTTGTAGTTGATCGATGTGTCGCCACCTTCGAGACGGACGGTGTACAATACTGGTCCCGTCTGTTGTTTGATTGTGCCAGATACCCAGCTTGCAGCATTACCGTAGAGCGTACACAAGATCACCGGTTTTGAAGGTACGAACCTCGGCGTGCCGGTCGTGTGTCGCCTTCTGTTTGGTCTGTGTGACAATGACCCTCCTACCGACTTCTTCTTCTCTGACTTTTCCCGTCATCTTGGGTCGTCGGTATGGCTGGTAATTTTCTTTCTCCATGTCGCCCTGTCCATCACCACATCTGCACTCAGACCCACGATTTCCATGTCTCTTCTGCATATGTCTTTCCATCTGGTCTTCGGTTGTCCTCACCTTTTTCTTCCTGGTATCTCTGCATTTTGCACTCTTCTCACTATGTGCTCCTCTTTCCTTCTCATCACATACCATATCAGTCGTTTCTCTGTTATAATTTTGGATGCTTGTGTCACTGTCGTTGCTCCTCTAATATATTCATTTTGGATCTTATCTTTCATTGTTACTCCACACATCCGCCTCAGCATCCTCATCTCATCCGTCTCTACCCTTGCTTCGTGTCCTTTCGTTGTTGCCCAGGTCTCTGCCCGATACATCATTGCTGGCTTGGCTACTGTTTTATAGATCTTCAACTTCACTGGCATCCTCCTGTCGCACAACACTCCACTGCATTTCGTCCAATTTCTCCAAGCTGCACTCACTCTCTGTTTGATCTATGTTTCCATGCCTAATTTCTCTTCCACGACTGAACCTAGATATTTGAAGTGTGTCACTTTTCCCAGCTAATGACCCTTCTACCAACATCTGGCTTAATGAGATAAAGCCAGGTATTCAGCTGTCTATTCATCAACAGTTCAGAGGGGGCTATGCCCGTTGTTGAGTGTGGAGTAATGGGGTATTCAAAGAGGAAGCGTGCTAGCTTTGTTTCTAAGTTCCCTCCTTGCATGCGCTTTACTCCTTCCATTACCACAACGACGGCTTGTTCGGCCAGACCATTTGATGCTGGGTGATGGGGCGCGCTTGTGATGTGCTTGATGCCATTGTGTCGGCAGAACTCTCGAAACAATTCGCTAACGAACCCAGTAGCATTGTCACTGATGATGACATCCGGGATGTCTTGAGTGCTCAATGACTGTTGCAGTTTACTGATGGTCGTGGTTGACGTGGAGCCCGACGTAAGGTACGTATCTATCCACTTCGAATGGGCGTCGACCACCATCTGCATCATTCTGCCTATGAATGAACCTGCATAATCGATATGCAGTCGCGACCATGGTCGATCGGGGAACGACCATGGTTGTAGGGGAGCTTCTGTAAGGTCTGGGTCGGCTACGCATGCAGATGTCGCAGGTTTTGATCGTTTTCCAAATGTCCTGATCGATACCTGGCCACCACGTCAGACTGCGACTTACGGCTTTCATGCGGACGAGCTCAGACTATGTATTGTGCAGTTCTTCCAACAGTGCTTTGCGGTAGACACTTGGAATGATAATGATGATCGTGTACCCCACAAAAAAGCCCACACGAGACAGCCATCATGGATGCTGAGTTCATCTCTTGTTTGGATGTAGGGCTTCAGACGTTCGTTTTCGTCGTGATTTGAAATTCCTTCCCTCGTTCTGATGATGACTTGTGACAACACAGTGTCACGTATTCTTTCGCGGCGTATGTAACTTGCAGTGACTGGGGGCATGTCGAAATACTGCATTGTCAGTATCGTGTCAGCTGGCACTGGTACATGTCTCGGAGCGCCACCTAGCGGGAGGCGGCTAAGAGCGTCTGCTTGGTGGATGTTTTGGCCCGGCCTGTGGACTATCCAGTATTCGTAGGCAGCCAGTGTCATGGCCCAGCACTGCATACGTGGATACAGTATCTGCGGAAAAGCCTTCGTTTCTCCTACCAACCCAAGAAGCGGCTTGTGGTTCGTGACGATAGTAATCATGCGACCCCACACATACTGGTGAAACTTCTTCTTCAGTCCATCGATGACGGCCAACCCTTCTTTATCAATCTGAGCGTCGTTTTTCTCAGCCTGTGAGAGCCTTCTGGAGTGGTACGCAATGGGTTTCTCTACACCATCTTCCAAGACGTGAGCAAGGGCGGAACCAATGCCGTATGGAGAGGCATCACATGCCTGGATCAACGACTTGGTGGAGTCGAGATGCGTTACGTCCTATGGCGAACTCAGCATCTCTTTCGTCCTGTCGAAAGTCTCTTGTTTTGCCTTCCTCCAGTACCACTTCGTGTCCTTTCTGAGCAAATGATGCATGGGCGGCAGGATCGTCGCTAAGTTGGGCAAGAAACGACCGTAATGGTTTACCATCCCAAGGTAGGGTCGTAACTCGGTGATGCTGATTGGCGCCGGAGCTTTGCGGATTGCTGAGAGAGTCGTACCGGAAGAGTGGATTCCTTGCGCATCTATCCGGTGACCTGCGTCAGTCAAGAAATTGCATTTTGATGCTTTCAGTCGGAAACCGGCTTGAACGAGGCGTTCGAGCACTCGCTCAAGTGTCTGTAAGTGCTCATCTTCGGTTGATCCAGTCACCAAGATCTCATCTAGGTACACCATTGTGCTTGATATTCCCTTTAAGAGGGAGTCCATGAAAAAAATCCCTGGTGCTTAAGACACACCGTACGGCAGCCGCTTGTACGTGAAGAGTCCTCGCGGCGTGTTGATCGTGACGTATTTGCGACTGTCCGGGTGTAGATCAATTTGTTCGTAGGCATGTCGAGCTTCGTGTACGTGCTACCTTTCCCCAGTTGTGCGTACAGATCTTCTATTCGGGGAATTGAATACCTATCCAGTGTTGTCACTTGATTCCCTGTTAGCTTGTAGTTCCCACAGAGACGCAAGCTTTTGTCTGGTTTCATCACCGGGACAACCGGTGCGGCCCAGTCCAAGTACTGAACGGGCTCTATGATATCCTCAGCCAGGAGTTCCTTGTCCACCAGTCTCGCATTACACATGGTAACGGCTGCGACTTGTAATACTTGGGAACGGCATCGTCGTTGACGTAGGTCTTGGCAGCGTCTGTTGTGACTACCTGGTGAGAGTCTGCAAACATGACGGCATACTTGTCCAGTACAGCCTGCAGTTGAGGAGTCTGCTTCCGTGTTGAGTGTGAGGTATTCACCTGATGAACCACACACCAGTCCAGCTGGAGTTTACTCAGCCAGTTCCTGCCAAGTAAGCTTGGATCGTTGCCACGGACAACCATGAGCGGAAGCTGCATGATGTTGGTCGCCATTTTTCGCTTCTACCATGACGTTGACGACACCTGTGATTTTCACGCATTGTCCTATATATGTCCGAAGCGTATCCTTTGTGGCTTCCATGTTAGGTCGTGTAGATTTCCTTATCCTACAGCTACATTTCATTATCCTAAGCTACATTTAATTATCCTACAGCTACATTTAATTATCCTACAGCTACATTTCATTATCCTACAGCTACATTTCCTTAATTACGTTCACCGAAAGACTTAATTTATAAACCACTCATACCGGCCATCAATTGTTCAAAGACACAACTGCCAAACAACAATCTCAATTCTCAACTCACTTCGTCTCGCACGTGTGCAGCTAGGATGGAATTATGGGCGTTTTTTATTGTTTCACCCGATACATATTTTAACATTCGGACTACAGCGGATAAATGAGTCGGCGACTGCCGTTCTATCACTTCTTACTTGAAATTTGGCGATTAATTTCGGTGCTTTCATATATATGCGACTCACAAGTAGCATATATATATATATATTTATATATAATTATATATTTTTTCAGGAGTCCGGGAAATATATATATATATATTTCCCGGACTCCTGAGTTAAGACAGGCGTTTACATAAGTTCATAGAAACTGCTCATTATAAAGGCGTCTACACACTCAGAGTATATACACTATTATCATTAGGCCTAGTAATCTGTTCACGCAGACTGAAACAAACGTTTACCCCATTACCTCAGTGTTACGCACACCTTCATTACAGTGAGGTGATTATTATGCTAAAAAGAAATCTAAAAAGAAGCTCAATCGGGTGATAATAACGCTTCACTGATGTAATTTGGAGGAAGGCGGGTGAGTACCTCTAGTTTCCATGGGACGTGCAAATATTCTCCTGGTAAGAAGTCAAAACAAACCAAACCCTGGTGAGTAGTACATAATCTAACATCTCTACCTGTTTCAGATATAGACCCTAAGGCATCAGTGGCATTCCGCAATCTAAGCAAAAGGAAAGTGACTGTCCGATCAAATTAATATATATATATATATATATGCCAACAAACCGATGTATAAGGCGGGGTTCGAAATATAGCACAAACACACACACACACACACACACACACACACACACACACACACACACACACACACACACACACACACACACACACACACACACACACACACACACACACACACACACACACACACACACACACACACACACACTCTCTCTCTCTCTCTCTCTCTCTCTCTCTCTCTCACACACACACACACACACACACACACACACACACACACACACACACACACACACACACACACACACACACACACACACACACACTGCTTTACAGACGATGTAGCCGCATTTTAATCTCAAACACTTGTTTGTTGACAACAAGGTATAGACACCATATATTAGTGAGTCTGTGTTCTTGTAGACATACCTGAGCAAGTGATATCGATCGAGCAGTGACGTACGTTCAATGGATCCACTGGGGTTGCGACTCGCTTATATACTATGAGCCCCCGGAAAAGTTGCAGTCACGGGTCATGAGACAACCGGAACCGGTGTTGATCGAACATTTAACAAGATTTAACAAGATTGCCATCCAGAAAATTACTCTGGATGGCAGTTGGACAAGGAAGCCTTTTGGCTTATCGAGAGTCCAATACTTTTTATCTACATGTATCCCGACTTTTTAAGGTGTGTGTCGATTTTATTTTTAAACATATTCACGCTACTAGCACCAACACAATCAGGAGATAATCTGTTCCATTCATTTACAGTCCTTTGTGAGAATGAGAACTTTCTTATATCTAATCTACACTGCTCCTTTACTAATGTAGCTTCATGTCCTCTGGTCCTTCTATCTTTCTTAACTGAGAAAAAAAAATTTCTATCAATATTTTCATAACCATTCAATATTTTAAACACTTCTATGTGATCTCCTCTCAATCTCCTGGTCTCTAGTGTTGTTAAACCATATTCTTTTAGGCGTATTTCGTAACTAAGATCCCTCAGATTTGGTATCATTTTAGTCGCTCTCCTCTGTACTCTTTCTAGCATATCTATGTCCTTCTTGCGATATGGCCTCCATGCTTGTATACAATATTCTAAATGAGGCCTCACTATTGTTTTGTACAGCGGTACTATTAATTCTTTTTTCTTATACGCTATATTTCGCCTAATTAATCCAAGGATTTGATTTCCCTTTGACGCTGCAATTCCGCACTGCTCTGAAACCTTCATATCAGCACTAATGGTTAACCCTAAGTCCTTTTCTTTTACAGTAGTACTTAGAACAGTACCCCCCATTTTATATTTTACCTCTTCATTCCCATGACCTGTGTGGAGGCATTTACATTTCCCAAAATTGAACAGCATTTTCCACTTTTCAGACCATTTGATCAACCTATCAAGATCATCTTGTAAATGCTGTCTGTCTCCATCACTTTTAATCCTTCTAAACACTTTTGTATCATCCGCAAATTTTAACACCTTGCTTGTTATATCATCGTCCAAATCGTTGATATATATTAAGAATAATATAGGTCCTAGTACTGATCCCTGTGGTACCCCACTCAATACCGATTTCCAGTTTGAAGCCTCCCCATCAACTACTACACGTTGTCTTCTGTCATTCAGCCATTTTTCTATCCAGTTTATTATACCATTTCCTATGCCATGGGCCTTTAGCTTAAGGAGTAATCTTTGATGTGGTACTTTGTCGAAAGCTTTTTGAAAATCTAAATAGATGATATCTACTGGTGATCCCTCATCTACCCACCTAGTGATGTCTTCCAAAAAACATAACATATTTGTTAAGCGTGACCTCGCTTTTAAAAACCCATGTTGAGATGGGTTTATCAAGTTATGTTTAACAAGAAAATCCACCATGTGATCTTTAATTAGTCTTTCTAATAATTTGCAAATCAACATGGCATTAACATCAATTGACGACATAATTCTCTGGGTAAATTTCAATGGAATGAGTAATAATTTGAAATCAAAAGTTGTTCACAGACAATTACGCCGGGGAAGAAGTATAGGGCCTTCTTCCTGCATCCATGCCGTCAACCAACCCTGCCGTATACCTGGGTCCTGCCGACTCGTGTAGTAGCTCGGCAGTGGGACACACGCATCCAAGAGTCGTTCCTACACCATCGGCTATAGTTCCTACTGGCTGTCCCTGCCAAGTAAACGACCATGTTCAACAAAGGGCCTTCATCTGTAAATCTAAAGTGTATGGAGGGTCTACCCTCACGGACACACACTACTACAGCAAGAAATCGTCCAAATATAACAACGTAAAAAAATGGTAAAATCATGTACGGACATGTATAGATTAATCAACAGAATGTTTGCGTATAGTTTTCTGAGGGAATATTCGGTCAATAGAACACATCTCTATAGAATCTGAACACTTCTAAAGATTACTAAATAAATCTATTACTTTCTATAATAGTCAATATATTGATTATTTATTTGCTAAGAGTTACACAACGTGTAGGCCCTATACAAATGTATGTCCGCCTAGCCTTAGACACGACGCACTCCCGCTGTAGATCCGGTTCGATTGAGCCACTGACCTATATTTACCTTTTGTTTAGTTAGCTATTGAATACTAGGCGCCAGCCATTATTACAAGCATCAATAAATGACACGGGGCCGCAGTCAGGTTAAAGCAACCGTAAGTAAAGTTAAGTAAGTTTTTATATAGCGCAGTATCTAGTCCTCAGGATTGCCAACGAGCTTTACTCCCTTGAAAACCTGTTCAATCGAACAATTGACCTGTAACCCTAAATGTTCGATATATTTTAGAGGATTCGTCTGCCAAAGAGAGGTTCCTAAAAGGAGATTCGAGTGAACACCATGAACCGTCGTAGGGATTCGCTCGATGCATGGCGTTATAAAACGCAACCTACCAATACATCCTATAGCCTCAGGCTATTCGATATGCTTGCAACCAGTGGTGACTTTTTGGGGGACCTTCTTCGTTTGTTTTGTTCTCATTCACTGGTGCGCGTAGACGAGCGATATGCACCCATATGCAAGACAGCTAAGATGTGGAGATTTCTCTTTGGGTGTGATATAGTTAGCGACAGTGCGCAATCTTTGACTGACCCACACTATCGCGTCCACGTGCGCAGGTAGCGCATGCGTTGATCACTATATAAATTGATTGGCAACGCCGCTACGGGTTCGCTCTCTTCCCACCAGGAGTCCAGCACATAGCCACTGTTGAAATGGATGTCAGCAGCTTTCCGCAGACGTGTCCGTTCCATCTCCATCTGCGGCGTTTAACCTCAAGAGAGATGCGCTGCATGCCTTACTTTTCATGGAATTCCGTGTTAGAGATTTTATTTGGTCAGTAAATTCGCAGAATCCTCCTGAGACACTTATTGTGAAAAATTTCCAACATCTGGCATATGCCTTTGATGACCTTCCACGATTTCGCAGCATATAGTAGCACAGCTTAGCCGTTGTACAAAAAAAATTCTAAAAAACAATAGGTTCGTTTATGATTTCTTTACAACCATTATATCAAAAAACCCACTCGTTTTGACAAATATTACCATTTTTGTATTGTATTTATTCAGATTCCAACACGTCCAGTGGACCCAGTAACACGTCTGGTAACTGAAACAATGTATATATATATATATATATATATATATATATATATATATATATATATATGAAATGTAACTGTGAAAACGTGTGGTGAGTTCGTCTATATTTACGCATCCAACCACTGCGAGACACCGTGAAAGTAATCAATACTCACGATCTGCAAACGTGACTAACCATACAAAGGCCTAACCCTAGGGGCAGTGTATATATATATATATACATATATATACATATATATATATAGATATGTATATATATATGTATATATATATATATATATACATACATATATACTGCACTGAGTAATTGAGATTGCCTTCTGTCCGGAACAAAAAACCAATACTGCCAACAGAGTGGATCGGGAACATCTATAAACATGCCTGCAGTTCTCATAATCTTTAAACATATGTGTGTAATTGACAGTTGGTCAGGCATGACTTTTAACCTACCTGCCACGTGTATCTAAACGTGTATGGCTGGTTTTATGAAGCGTACTTAAAGTTATGCAATTACTTAGCGTCACGCGTGTTAGTAAACTTATATAGGGTATTTGTTTGCTTATTTTTAAAACGTCTCGTAATTTAATAGTAATATAACCTTAGGGTTATGTACGTTATCAGCCGTTCGTGAAAACGGCCACGGCCCCTAGGGTTAGGCATTTATATGATTAGTCACGTCATTTATATGATTAGTCACGTTTGTAGATCGTGAGTTTTGATTACTTTCACGGTGTCGCGATGTACACGCACAAGCTCGCAGTGGTTGGATGCGTAAATATAAACGAAATCGCGACACGTTTTCACAGTTACATGTCATTATCCTACAGCTACATTTCATTATCCTACAGCTACATTTCATTATCCTACAGCTACATTTCATTATCCTACAGTTACATTTAATTATCCTACAGCTACATTTCCTTATCCTACAGCTACATTTCCTTATCCTACAGCTACATTTCCTTATCCTACAGCTACATTTCCTTATCCTACAGCTACATTTCATTATCCTACAGCTACATTTCATTATCCTACAGCTACATTTCATTATCCTACAGCTACATTTCATTATCCTACAGCTACATTTCATTATCCTACAGCTACATTTCATTATCCTACAGCTACATTTCATTATCCTACAGCTACATTTCATTATCCTACAGCTACATTTCATTAATTACGTTCACCGAAAGACTTAATTTATAAACCACTCATACCGGCCATCAATTGTTCAAAGACACAACTGCCAAACAACAATCTCAATTCTCAACTCACTTCGTCTCGCACGTGTGCAGCTAGGATGGAATTATGGGCGTTTTTTATTGTTTCACCCGAGACATATTTTAACATTCGGACTACAGCGGATAAATGAGTCGGCGACTGCCGTTCTATTACTTCTTACTTGAAATTTGGCGATTAATTTCGGTGCTTTCATATATATATGCGACTCACAAGTAGCATATATATATATATATATATATAATTATATATTTTTTCAGGAGTCCGGGAAATATATATATATATATATTTCCCGGACTCCTGAGTTATGACAGGC
This sequence comes from Escarpia spicata, assembly GCA_963995525.1. Lineage (NCBI taxonomy): Eukaryota > Metazoa > Annelida > Polychaeta > Sabellida > Siboglinidae > Escarpia > Escarpia spicata. The sequence continues at coordinate 24,945,861 of OZ023210.1, forward strand.
GTTTACATAAGTTCATAGAAACTGCTCATTATAAAGGCGTATACACACTCAGAGTATATACACTATTATCATTAGGCCTAGTAATCTGTTCACGCAGACTGAAACATCACACGTTTACCCCATTACCTCAGTGTCACGCACACCTTCATTACAGTGAGGTGATTATTATGCTAAAAAGAAATCTAAAAAGAAGCTCAATCGGGTGATAATAACGCTTCAATTATGTAATTTGGAGGAAGGCGGGTGAGTACCTCTAGTTTCCATGGGACGTGCAAATATTCTCCTGGTAAGAAGTCAAAACAAACCAAACCCTGGTGAGTAGTACATAATCTAACATCTCTACCTGTTTCAGATATAGACCCTAAGGCATCAGTGGCATTCCGCAATCTAAGCAAAAGGAAAGTGACTGTCCGATCAAATTAATATATATATATATATATATGCCAACAAACCGATGTATAAGGCGGGGTTAGAAATATAGCACAAACACACACACACACACACACTCACACACACACACACACACACACACACACACACACACACACACACACACACACACACACACACACACACACACACACACACACACACACACACACTCTCACACACACACACACACACACACACACACACACACACACACACACACACACACACACACACACACACACACACACACACACACACACACACACACACACACACACACACACACACACACACACACACACACTGCTTTACAGACGATGTAGCCGCATTTTAATCTCAAACACTTGTTTGTTGACAACAAGGTATAGACACCATATATTAGTGAGTCTGTGTTCTTGTAGACATACCTGAGCAAGTGATATCGATCGAGCAGTGACGTACGTTCAATGGATCCACTGGGGATGCGGTTCGCTTATATACTATGAGCCCCCGGAAAAGTTGCAGTCACGGGTCATGAGACAACCGGAACCGGTGTTGATCGAACATGGCATTAACATCAATTGACGACATAATTCCCTGGGTAAATTTCAATGGAATGAGTAATAATTTGAAATCAAAAGTTGTTCACAGACAATTACGCCGGGGAAGAAGTATAGGGCCTTCTTCCTGCATCCATGCCGTCAACCAACCCTGCCGTATACCTGGGTCCTGCCGACTCGTGTAGTAGCTCGGCAGTGGGACACACGCATCCAAGAGTCGTTCCTACACCATCGGCTATAGTTCCTACTGGCTGTCCCTGCCAAGTAAACGACCATGTTCAACAAAGGGCCTTCATCTGTAAATCTAAAGTGTATGGAGGGTCTACCCTCACGGACACACACTACTACAGCAAGAAATCGTCCAAATATAACAACGTAAAAAAATGGTAAAATCATGTACGGACATGTATAGATTAATCAACAGAATGTTTGCGTATAGTTTTCTGAGGGAATATTCGGTCAATAGAACACATCTCTATAGAATCTGAACACTTCTAAAGATTACTAAATAAATCTATTACTTTCTATAATAGTCAATATATTGATTATTTATTTGCTAAGAGTTACACAACGTGTAGGCCCTATACAAATGTATGTCCGCCTAGCCTTAGACACGACGCACTCCCGCTGTAGATCCGGTTCGATTGAGCCACTGACCTATATTTACCTTTTGTTTAGTTAGCTATTGAATACTAGGCGCCAGCCATTATTACAAGCATCAATAAATGACACGGGGCCGCAGTCAGGTTAAAGCAACCGTAAGTAAAGTTAAGTAAGTTTTTATATAGCGCAGTATCTAGTCCTCAGGATTGCCAACGAGCTTTACTCCCTTGAAAACCTGTTCAATCGAACAATTGACCTGTAACCCTAAATGTTCGATATATTTTAGAGGATTCGTCTGCCAAAGAGAGGTTCCTAAAAGGAGATTCGAGTGAACACCATGAACCGTCGTAGGGATTCGCTCGATGCATGGCGTTATAAAACGCAACCTACCAATACATCCTATAGCCTCAGGCTATTCGATATGCTTGCAACCAGTGGTGACTTTTTGGGGGACCTTCTTCGTTTGTTTTGTTCTCATTCACTGGTGCGCGTAGACGAGCGATATGCACCCATATGCAAGACAGCTAAGATGTGGAGATTTCTCTTTGGGTGTGATATAGTTAGCGACAGTGCGCAATCTTTGACTGACCCACACTATCGCGTCCACGTGCGCAGGTAGCGCATGCGTTGATCACTATATAAATTGATTGGCAACGCCGCTACGGGTTCGCTCTCTTCCCACCAGGAGTCCAGCACATAGCCACTGTTGAAATGGATGTCAGCAGCTTTCCGCAGACGTGTCCGTTCCATCTCCATCTGCGGCGTTTAACCTCAAGAGAGATGCGCTGCATGCCTTACTTTTCATGGAATTCCGTGTTAGAGATTTTATTTGGTCAGTAAATTCGCAGAATCCTCCTGAGACACTTATTGTGAAAAATTTCCAACATCTGGCATATGCCTTTGATGACCTTCCACGATTTCGCAGCATATAGTAGCACAGCTTAGCCGTTGTACAAAAAAAATTCTAAAAAACAATAGGTTCGTTTATGATTTCTTTACAACCATTATATCAAAAAACCCACTCGTTTTGACAAATATTACCATTTTTGTATTGTATTTATTCAGATTCCAACACGTCCAGTGGACCCAGTAACACGTCTGGTAACTGAAACAATGTATATATATATATATATATATATATATATATATATATATATATATATATATATATATATATGAAATGTAACTGTGAAAACGTGTGGTGAGTTCGTCTATATTTACGCATCCAACCACTGCGAGACACCGTGAAAGTAATCAATACTCACGATCTGCAAACGTGACTAACCATACAAAGGCCTAACCCTAGGGGCAGTGTATATATATATATATACATATATATACATATATATATATAGATATGTATATATATATGTATATATATATATATATATACATACATATATACTGCACTGAGTAATTGAGATTGCCTTCTGTCCGGAACAAAAAACCAATACTGCCAACAGAGTGGATCGGGAACATCTATAAACATGCCTGCAGTTCTCATAATCTTTAAACATATGTGTGTAATTGACAGTTGGTCAGGCATGACTTTTAACCTACCTGCCACGTGTATCTAAACGTGTATGGCTGGTTTTATGAAGCGTACTTAAAGTTATGCAATTACTTAGCGTCACGCGTGTTAGTAAACTTATATAGGGTATTTGTTTGCTTATTTTTAAAACGTCTCGTAATTTAATAGTAATATAACCTTAGGGTTATGTACGTTATCAGCCGTTCGTGAAAACGGCCACGGCCCCTAGGGTTAGGCATTTATATGATTAGTCACGTTTGTAGATCGTGAGTTTTGATTACTTTCACGGTGTCGCGATGTACACGCACAAGCTCGCAGTGGTTGGATGCGTAAATATAAACGAAATCGCGACACGTTTTCACAGTTACATGTCATTATCCTACAGCTACATTTCATTATCCTACAGCTACATTTCATTATCCTACAGCTACATTTCATTATCCTACAGTTACATTTAATTATCCTACAGCTACATTTAATTATCCTACAGCTACATTTCCTTATCCTACAGCTACATTTCCTTATCCTACAGCTACATTTCCTTATCCTACAGCTACATTTCCTTATCCTACAGCTACATTTCCTTATCCTACAGCTACATTTCATTATCCTACAGCTACATTTCATTATCCTACAGCTACATTTCATTATCCTACAGCTACATTTCATTATCCTACAGCTACATTTCATTATCCTACAGCTACATTTCATTATCCTACAGCTACATTTCATTAATTACGTTCACCGAAAGACTTAATTTATAAACCACTCATACCGGCCATCAATTGTTCAAAGACACAACTGCCAAACAACAATCTCAATTCTCAACTCACTTCGTCTCGCACGTGTGCAGCTAGGATGGAATTATGGGCGTTTTTTATTGTTTCACCCGAGACATATTTTAACATTCGGACTACAGCGGATAAATGAGTCGGCGACTGCCGTTCTATTACTTCTTACTTGAAATTTGGCGATTAATTTCGGTGCTTTCATATATATATGCGACTCACAAGTAGCATATATATATATATATATATATAATTATATATTTTTTCAGGAGTCCGGGAAATATATATATATATATATTTCCCGGACTCCTGAGTTATGACAGGCGTTTACATAAGTTCATAGAAACTGCTCATTATAAAGGCGTATACACACTCAGAGTATATACACTATTATCATTAGGCCTAGTAATCTGTTCACGCAGACTGAAACATCACACGTTTACCCCATTACCTCAGTGTCACGCACACCTTCATTACAGTGAGGTGATTATTATGCTAAAAAGAAATCTAAAAAGAAGCTCAATCGGGTGATAATAACGCTTCAATTATGTAATTTGGAGGAAGGCGGGTGAGTACCTCTAGTTTCCATGGGACGTGCAAATATTCTCCTGGTAAGAAGTCAAAACAAACCAAACCCTGGTGAGTAGTACATAATCTAACATCTCTACCTGTTTCAGATATAGACCCTAAGGCATCAGTGGCATTCCGCAATCTAAGCAAAAGGAAAGTGACTGTCCGATCAAATTAATATATATATATATATATATGCCAACAAACCGATGTATAAGGCGGGGTTAGAAATATAGCACAAACACACACACACACACACACTCACACACACACACACACACACACACACACACACACACACACACACACACACACACACACACACACACACACACACACACACACACACACACACACACACACACACACACACACACACTCTCACACACACACACACACACACACACACACACACACACACACACACACACACACACACACACACACACACACACACACACACACACACACACACACACACACACACACACACACACACACACTGCTTTACAGACGATGTAGCCGCATTTTAATCTCAAACACTTGTTTGTTGACAACAAGGTATAGACACCATATATTAGTGAGTCTGTGTTCTTGTAGACATACCTGAGCAAGTGATATCGATCGAGCAGTGACGTACGTTCAATGGATCCACTGGGGATGCGGTTCGCTTATATACTATGAGCCCCCGGAAAAGTTGCAGTCACGGGTCATGAGACAACCGGAACCGGTGTTGATCGAACATGGCATTAACATCAATTGACGACATAATTCCCTGGGTAAATTTCAATGGAATGAGTAATAATTTGAAATCAAAAGTTGTTCACAGACAATTACGCCGGGGAAGAAGTATAGGGCCTTCTTCCTGCATCCATGCCGTCAACCAACCCTGCCGTATACCTGGGTCCTGCCGACTCGTGTAGTAGCTCGGCAGTGGGACACACGCATCCAAGAGTCGTTCCTACACCATCGGCTATAGTTCCTACTGGCTGTCCCTGCCAAGTAAACGACCATGTTCAACAAAGGGCCTTCATCTGTAAATCTAAAGTGTATGGAGGGTCTACCCTCACGGACACACACTACTACAGCAAGAAATCGTCCAAATATAACAACGTAAAAAAATGGTAAAATCATGTACGGACATGTATAGATTAATCAACAGAATGTTTGCGTATAGTTTTCTGAGGGAATATTCGGTCAATAGAACACATCTCTATAGAATCTGAACACTTCTAAAGATTACTAAATAAATCTATTACTTTCTATAATAGTCAATATATTGATTATTTATTTGCTAAGAGTTACACAACGTGTAGGCCCTATACAAATGTATGTCCGCCTAGCCTTAGACACGACGCACTCCCGCTGTAGATCCGGTTCGATTGAGCCACTGACCTATATTTACCTTTTGTTTAGTTAGCTATTGAATACTAGGCGCCAGCCATTATTACAAGCATCAATAAATGACACGGGGCCGCAGTCAGGTTAAAGCAACCGTAAGTAAAGTTAAGTAAGTTTTTATATAGCGCAGTATCTAGTCCTCAGGATTGCCAACGAGCTTTACTCCCTTGAAAACCTGTTCAATCGAACAATTGACCTGTAACCCTAAATGTTCGATATATTTTAGAGGATTCGTCTGCCAAAGAGAGGTTCCTAAAAGGAGATTCGAGTGAACACCATGAACCGTCGTAGGGATTCGCTCGATGCATGGCGTTATAAAACGCAACCTACCAATACATCCTATAGCCTCAGGCTATTCGATATGCTTGCAACCAGTGGTGACTTTTTGGGGGACCTTCTTCGTTTGTTTTGTTCTCATTCACTGGTGCGCGTAGACGAGCGATATGCACCCATATGCAAGACAGCTAAGATGTGGAGATTTCTCTTTGGGTGTGATATAGTTAGCGACAGTGCGCAATCTTTGACTGACCCACACTATCGCGTCCACGTGCGCAGGTAGCGCATGCGTTGATCACTATATAAATTGATTGGCAACGCCGCTACGGGTTCGCTCTCTTCCCACCAGGAGTCCAGCACATAGCCACTGTTGAAATGGATGTCAGCAGCTTTCCGCAGACGTGTCCGTTCCATCTCCATCTGCGGCGTTTAACCTCAAGAGAGATGCGCTGCATGCCTTACTTTTCATGGAATTCCGTGTTAGAGATTTTATTTGGTCAGTAAATTCGCAGAATCCTCCTGAGACACTTATTGTGAAAAATTTCCAACATCTGGCATATGCCTTTGATGACCTTCCACGATTTCGCAGCATATAGTAGCACAGCTTAGCCGTTGTACAAAAAAAATTCTAAAAAACAATAGGTTCGTTTATGATTTCTTTACAACCATTATATCAAAAAACCCACTCGTTTTGACAAATATTACCATTTTTGTATTGTATTTATTCAGATTCCAACACGTCCAGTGGACCCAGTAACACGTCTGGTAACTGAAACAATGTATATATATATATATATATATATATATATATATATATATATATATATATATGAAATGTAACTGTGAAAACGTGTGGTGAGTTCGTCTATATTTACGCATCCAACCACTGCGAGACACCGTGAAAGTAATCAATACTCACGATCTGCAAACGTGACTAACCATACAAAGGCCTAACCCTAGGGGCAGTGTATATATATATATATACATATATATACATATATATATATAGATATGTATATATATATGTATATATATATATATATATACATACATATATACTGCACTGAGTAATTGAGATTGCCTTCTGTCCGGAACAAAAAACCAATACTGCCAACAGAGTGGATCGGGAACATCTATAAACATGCCTGCAGTTCTCATAATCTTTAAACATATGTGTGTAATTGACAGTTGGTCAGGCATGACTTTTAACCTACCTGCCACGTGTATCTAAACGTGTATGGCTGGTTTTATGAAGCGTACTTAAAGTTATGCAATTACTTAGCGTCACGCGTGTTAGTAAACTTATATAGGGTATTTGTTTGCTTATTTTTAAAACGTCTCGTAATTTAATAGTAATATAACCTTAGGGTTATGTACGTTATCAGCCGTTCGTGAAAACGGCCACGGCCCCTAGGGTTAGGCATTTATATGATTAGTCACGTTTGTAGATCGTGAGTTTTGATTACTTTCACGGTGTCGCGATGTACACGCACAAGCTCGCAGTGGTTGGATGCGTAAATATAAACGAAATCGCGACACGTTTTCACAGTTACATGTCATTATCCTACAGCTACATTTCATTATCCTACAGCTACATTTCATTATCCTACAGCTACATTTCATTATCCTACAGTTACATTTAATTATCCTACAGCTACATTTAATTATCCTACAGCTACATTTCCTTATCCTACAGCTACATTTCCTTATCCTACAGCTACATTTCCTTATCCTACAGCTACATTTCCTTATCCTACAGCTACATTTCATTATCCTACAGCTACATTTCATTATCCTACAGCTACATTTCATTATCCTACAGCTACATTTCATTATCCTACAGCTACATTTCATTATCCTACAGCTACATTTCATTATCCTACAGCTACATTTCATTATCCTACAGCTACATTTCATTATCCTACAGCTACATTTCATTATCCTACAGCTACATTTCATTAATTACGTTCACCGAAAGACTTAATTTATAAACCACTCATACCGGCCATCAATTGTTCAAAGACACAACTGCCAAACAACAATCTCAATTCTCAACTCACTTCGTCTCGCACGTGTGCAGCTAGGATGGAATTATGGGCGTTTTTTATTGTTTCACCCGAGACATATTTTAACATTCGGACTACAGCGGATAAATGAGTCGGCGACTGCCGTTCTATTACTTCTTACTTGAAATTTGGCGATTAATTTCGGTGCTTTCATATATATATGCGACTCACAAGTAGCATATATATATATATATATATATAATTATATATTTTTTCAGGAGTCCGGGAAATATATATATATATATATTTCCCGGACTCCTGAGTTATGACAGGCGTTTACATAAGTTCATAGAAACTGCTCATTATAAAGGCGTATACACACTCAGAGTATATACACTATTATCATTAGGCCTAGTAATCTGTTCACGCAGACTGAAACATCACACGTTTACCCCATTACCTCAGTGTCACGCACACCTTCATTACAGTGAGGTGATTATTATGCTAAAAAGAAATCTAAAAAGAAGCTCAATCGGGTGATAATAACGCTTCAATTATGTAATTTGGAGGAAGGCGGGTGAGTACCTCTAGTTTCCATGGGACGTGCAAATATTCTCCTGGTAAGAAGTCAAAACAAACCAAACCCTGGTGAGTAGTACATAATCTAACATCTCTACCTGTTTCAGATATAGACCCTAAGGCATCAGTGGCATTCCGCAATCTAAGCAAAAGGAAAGTGACTGTCCGATCAAATTAATATATATATATATATATATGCCAACAAACCGATGTATAAGGCGGGGTTAGAAATATAGCACAAACACACACACACACACACACTCACACACACACACACACACACACACACACACACACACACACACACACACACACACACACACACACACACACACACACACACACACACACACACACACACACACACACACACACACACACACTCTCTCACACACACACACACACACACACACACACACACACACACACACACACACACACACACACACACACACACACACACACACACACACACACACACACACACACACACACACACACACACACACACTGCTTTACAGACGATGTAGCCGCATTTTAATCTCAAACACTTGTTTGTTGACAACAAGGTATAGACACCATATATTAGTGAGTCTGTGTTCTTGTAGACATACCTGAGCAAGTGATATCGATCGAGCAGTGACGTACGTTCAATGGATCCACTGGGGATGCGGTTCGCTTATATACTATGAGCCCCCGGAAAAGTTGCAGTCACGGGTCATGAGACAACCGGAACCGGTGTTGATCGAACATGGCATTAACATCAATTGACGACATAATTCCCTGGGTAAATTTCAATGGAATGAGTAATAATTTGAAATCAAAAGTTGTTCACAGACAATTACGCCGGGGAAGAAGTATAGGGCCTTCTTCCTGCATCCATGCCGTCAACCAACCCTGCCGTATACCTGGGTCCTGCCGACTCGTGTAGTAGCTCGGCAGTGGGACACACGCATCCAAGAGTCGTTCCTACACCATCGGCTATAGTTCCTACTGGCTGTCCCTGCCAAGTAAACGACCATGTTCAACAAAGGGCCTTCATCTGTAAATCTAAAGTGTATGGAGGGTCTACCCTCACGGACACACACTACTACAGCAAGAAATCGTCCAAATATAACAACGTAAAAAAATGGTAAAATCATGTACGGACATGTATAGATTAATCAACAGAATGTTTGCGTATAGTTTTCTGAGGGAATATTCGGTCAATAGAACACATCTCTATAGAATCTGAACACTTCTAAAGATTACTAAATAAATCTATTACTTTCTATAATAGTCAATATATTGATTATTTATTTGCTAAGAGTTACACAACGTGTAGGCCCTATACAAATGTATGTCCGCCTAGCCTTAGACACGACGCACTCCCGCTGTAGATCCGGTTCGATTGAGCCACTGACCTATATTTACCTTTTGTTTAGTTAGCTATTGAATACTAGGCGCCAGCCATTATTACAAGCATCAATAAATGACACGGGGCCGCAGTCAGGTTAAAGCAACCGTAAGTAAAGTTAAGTAAGTTTTTATATAGCGCAGTATCTAGTCCTCAGGATTGCCAACGAGCTTTACTCCCTTGAAAACCTGTTCAATCGAACAATTGACCTGTAACCCTAAATGTTCGATATATTTTAGAGGATTCGTCTGCCAAAGAGAGGTTCCTAAAAGGAGATTCGAGTGAACACCATGAACCGTCGTAGGGATTCGCTCGATGCATGGCGTTATAAAACGCAACCTACCAATACATCCTATAGCCTCAGGCTATTCGATATGCTTGCAACCAGTGGTGACTTTTTGGGGGACCTTCTTCGTTTGTTTTGTTCTCATTCACTGGTGCGCGTAGACGAGCGATATGCACCCATATGCAAGACAGCTAAGATGTGGAGATTTCTCTTTGGGTGTGATATAGTTAGCGACAGTGCGCAATCTTTGACTGACCCACACTATCGCGTCCACGTGCGCAGGTAGCGCATGCGTTGATCACTATATAAATTGATTGGCAACGCCGCTACGGGTTCGCTCTCTTCCCACCAGGAGTCCAGCACATAGCCACTGTTGAAATGGATGTCAGCAGCTTTCCGCAGACGTGTCCGTTCCATCTCCATCTGCGGCGTTTAACCTCAAGAGAGATGCGCTGCATGCCTTACTTTTCATGGAATTCCGTGTTAGAGATTTTATTTGGTCAGTAAATTCGCAGAATCCTCCTGAGACACTTATTGTGAAAAATTTCCAACATCTGGCATATGCCTTTGATGACCTTCCACGATTTCGCAGCATATAGTAGCACAGCTTAGCCGTTGTACAAAAAAAATTCTAAAAAACAATAGGTTCGTTTATGATTTCTTTACAACCATTATATCAAAAAACCCACTCGTTTTGACAAATATTACCATTTTTGTATTGTATTTATTCAGATTCCAACACGTCCAGTGGACCCAGTAACACGTCTGGTAACTGAAACAATGTATATATATATATATATATATATATATATATATATATATATATATATGAAATGTAACTGTGAAAACGTGTGGTGAGTTCGTCTATATTTACGCATCCAACCACTGCGAGACACCGTGAAAGTAATCAATACTCACGATCTGCAAACGTGACTAACCATACAAAGGCCTAACCCTAGGGGCAGTGTATATATATATATATACATATATATACATATATATATATAGATATGTATATATATATGTATATATATATATATATATACATACATATATACTGCACTGAGTAATTGAGATTGCCTTCTGTCCGGAACAAAAAACCAATACTGCCAACAGAGTGGATCGGGAACATCTATAAACATGCCTGCAGTTCTCATAATCTTTAAACATATGTGTGTAATTGACAGTTGGTCAGGCATGACTTTTAACCTACCTGCCACGTGTATCTAAACGTGTATGGCTGGTTTTATGAAGCGTACTTAAAGTTATGCAATTACTTAGCGTCACGCGTGTTAGTAAACTTATATAGGGTATTTGTTTGCTTATTTTTAAAACGTCTCGTAATTTAATAGTAATATAACCTTAGGGTTATGTACGTTATCAGCCGTTCGTGAAAACGGCCACGGCCCCTAGGGTTAGGCATTTATATGATTAGTCACGTTTGTAGATCGTGAGTTTTGATTACTTTCACGGTGTCGCGATGTACACGCACAAGCTCGCAGTGGTTGGATGCGTAAATATAAACGAAATCGCGACACGTTTTCACAGTTACATGTCATTATCCTACAGCTACATTTCATTATCCTACAGCTACATTTCATTATCCTACAGCTACATTTCATTATCCTACAGTTACATTTAATTATCCTACAGCTACATTTAATTATCCTACAGCTACATTTCCTTATCCTACAGCTACATTTCCTTATCCTACAGCTACATTTCCTTATCCTACAGCTACATTTCCTTATCCTACAGCTACATTTCATTATCCTACAGCTACATTTCATTATCCTACAGCTACATTTCATTATCCTACAGCTACATTTCATTATCCTACAGCTACATTTCATTATCCTACAGCTACATTTCATTATCCTACAGCTACATTTCATTATCATACAGCTACATTTCATTATCCTACAGCTACATTTCATTATCCTACAGCTACATTTCATTAATTACGTTCACCGAAAGACTTAATTTATAAACCACTCATACCGGCCATCAATTGTTCAAAGACACAACTGCCAAACAACAATCTCAATTCTCAACTCACTTCGTCTCGCACGTGTGCAGCTAGGATGGAATTATGGGCGTTTTTTATTGTTTCACCCGAGACATATTTTAACATTCGGACTACAGCGGATAAATGAGTCGGCGACTGCCGTTCTATTACTTCTTACTTGAAATTTGGCGATTAATTTCGGTGCTTTCATATATATATGCGATTCACAAGTAGCATATATATATATATATATATATAATTATATATTTTTTCAGGAGTCCGGGAAATATATATATATATATATTTCCCGGACTCCTGAGTTATGACAGGCGTTTACATAAGTTCATAGAAACTGCTCATTATAAAGGCGTATACACACTCAGAGTATATACACTATTATCATTAGGCCTAGTAATCTGTTCACGCAGACTGAAACATCACACGTTTACCCCATTACCTCAGTGTCACGCACACCTTCATTACAGTGAGGTGATTATTATGCTAAAAAGAAATCTAAAAAGAAGCTCAATCGGGTGATAATAACGCTTCAATTATGTAATTTGGAGGAAGGCGGGTGAGTACCTCTAGTTTCCATGGGACGTGCAAATATTCTCCTGGTAAGAAGTCAAAACAAACCAAACCCTGGTGAGTAGTACATAATCTAACATCTCTACCTGTTTCAGATATAGACCCTAAGGCATCAGTGGCATTCCGCAATCTAAGCAAAAGGAAAGTGACTGTCCGATCAAATTAATATATATATATATATATATGCCAACAAACCGATGTATAAGGCGGGGTTAGAAATATAGCACAAACACACACACACACACACACTCACACACACACACACACACACACACACACACACACACACACACACACACACACACACACACACACACACACACACACACTCTCACACACACACACACACACACACACACACACACACACACACACACACACACACACACACACACACACACACACACACACACACACACACACACACACACTGCTTTACAGACGATGTAGCCGCATTTTAATCTCAAACACTTGTTTGTTGACAACAAGGTATAGACACCATATATTAGTGAGTCTGTGTTCTTGTAGACATACCTGAGCAAGTGATATCGATCGAGCAGTGACGTACGTTCAATGGATCCACTGGGGATGCGGTTCGCTTATATACTATGAGCCCCCGGAAAAGTTGCAGTCACGGGTCATGAGACAACCGGAACCGGTGTTGATCGAACATGGCATTAACATCAATTGACGACATAATTCCCTGGGTAAATTTCAATGGAATGAGTAATAATTTGAAATCAAAAGTTGTTCACAGACAATTACGCCGGGGAAGAAGTATAGGGCCTTCTTCCTGCATCCATGCCGTCAACCAACCCTGCCGTATACCTGGGTCCTGCCGACTCGTGTAGTAGCTCGGCAGTGGGACACACGCATCCAAGAGTCGTTCCTACACCATCGGCTATAGTTCCTACTGGCTGTCCCTGCCAAGTAAACGACCATGTTCAACAAAGGGCCTTCATCTGTAAATCTAAAGTGTATGGAGGGTCTACCCTCACGGACACACACTACTACAGCAAGAAATCGTCCAAATATAACAACGTAAAAAAATGGTAAAATCATGTACGGACATGTATAGATTAATCAACAGAATGTTTGCGTATAGTTTTCTGAGGGAATATTCGGTCAATAGAACACATCTCTATAGAATCTGAACACTTCTAAAGATTACTAAATAAATCTATTACTTTCTATAATAGTCAATATATTGATTATTTATTTGCTAAGAGTTACACAACGTGTAGGCCCTATACAAATGTATGTCCGCCTAGCCTTAGACACGACGCACTCCCGCTGTAGATCCGGTTCGATTGAGCCACTGACCTATATTTACCTTTTGTTTAGTTAGCTATTGAATACTAGGCGCCAGCCATTATTACAAGCATCAATAAATGACACGGGGCCGCAGTCAGGTTAAAGCAACCGTAAGTAAAGTTAAGTAAGTTTTTATATAGCGCAGTATCTAGTCCTCAGGATTGCCAACGAGCTTTACTCCCTTGAAAACCTGTTCAATCGAACAATTGACCTGTAACCCTAAATGTTCGATATATTTTAGAGGATTCGTCTGCCAAAGAGAGGTTCCTAAAAGGAGATTCGAGTGAACACCATGAACCGTCGTAGGGATTCGCTCGATGCATGGCGTTATAAAACGCAACCTACCAATACATCCTATAGCCTCAGGCTATTCGATATGCTTGCAACCAGTGGTGACTTTTTGGGGGACCTTCTTCGTTTGTTTTGTTCTCATTCACTGGTGCGCGTAGACGAGCGATATGCACCCATATGCAAGACAGCTAAGATGTGGAGATTTCTCTTTGGGTGTGATATAGTTAGCGACAGTGCGCAATCTTTGACTGACCCACACTATCGCGTCCACGTGCGCAGGTAGCGCATGCGTTGATCACTATATAAATTGATTGGCAACGCCGCTACGGGTTCGCTCTCTTCCCACCAGGAGTCCAGCACATAGCCACTGTTGAAATGGATGTCAGCAGCTTTCCGCAGACGTGTCCGTTCCATCTCCATCTGCGGCGTTTAACCTCAAGAGAGATGCGCTGCATGCCTTACTTTTCATGGAATTCCGTGTTAGAGATTTTATTTGGTCAGTAAATTCGCAGAATCCTCCTGAGACACTTATTGTGAAAAATTTCCAACATCTGGCATATGCCTTTGATGACCTTCCACGATTTCGCAGCATATAGTAGCACAGCTTAGCCGTTGTACAAAAAAAATTCTAAAAAACAATAGGTTCGTTTATGATTTCTTTACAACCATTATATCAAAAAACCCACTCGTTTTGACAAATATTACCATTTTTGTATTGTATTTATTCAGATTCCAACACGTCCAGTGGACCCAGTAACACGTCTGGTAACTGAAACAATGTATATATATATATATATATATATATATATATATATATATATATATATGAAATGTAACTGTGAAAACGTGTGGTGAGTTCGTCTATATTTACGCATCCAACCACTGCGAGACACCGTGAAAGTAATCAATACTCACGATCTGCAAACGTGACTAACCATACAAAGGCCTAACCCTAGGGGCAGTGTATATATATATATATACATATATATACATATATATATATAGATATGTATATATATATGTATATATATATATATATATACATACATATATACTGCACTGAGTAATTGAGATTGCCTTCTGTCCGGAACAAAAAACCAATACTGCCAACAGAGTGGATCGGGAACATCTATAAACATGCCTGCAGTTCTCATAATCTTTAAACATATGTGTGTAATTGACAGTTGGTCAGGCATGACTTTTAACCTACCTGCCACGTGTATCTAAACGTGTATGGCTGGTTTTATGAAGCGTACTTAAAGTTATGCAATTACTTAGCGTCACGCGTGTTAGTAAACTTATATAGGGTATTTGTTTGCTTATTTTTAAAACGTCTCGTAATTTAATAGTAATATAACCTTAGGGTTATGTACGTTATCAGCCGTTCGTGAAAACGGCCACGGCCCCTAGGGTTAGGCATTTATATGATTAGTCACGTTTGTAGATCGTGAGTTTTGATTACTTTCACGGTGTCGCGATGTACACGCACAAGCTCGCAGTGGTTGGATGCGTAAATATAAACGAAATCGCGACACGTTTTCACAGTTACATGTCATTATCCTACAGCTACATTTCATTATCCTACAGCTACATTTCATTATCCTACAGCTACATTTCATTATCCTACAGTTACATTTAATTATCCTACAGCTACATTTAATTATCCTACAGCTACATTTCCTTATCCTACAGCTACATTTCCTTATCCTACAGCTACATTTCCTTATCCTACAGCTACATTTCCTTATCCTACAGCTACATTTCATTATCCTACAGCTACATTTCATTATCCTACAGCTACATTTCATTATCCTACAGCTACATTTCATTATCCTACAGCTACATTTCATTATCCTACAGCTACATTTCATTATCCTACAGCTACATTTCATTATCCTACAGCTACATTTCATTATCCTACAGCTACATTTCATTATCCTACAGCTACATTTCATTAATTACGTTCACCGAAAGACTTAATTTATAAACCACTCATACCGGCCATCAATTGTTCAAAGACACAACTGCCAAACAACAATCTCAATTCTCAACTCACTTCGTCTCGCACGTGTGCAGCTAGGATGGAATTATGGGCGTTTTTTATTGTTTCACCCGAGACATATTTTAACATTCGGACTACAGCGGATAAATGAGTCGGCGACTGCCGTTCTATTACTTCTTACTTGAAATTTGGCGATTAATTTCGGTGCTTTCATATATATATGCGATTCACAAGTAGCATATATATATATATATATATATAATTATATATTTTTTCAGGAGTCCGGGAAATATATATATATATATATTTCCCGGACTCCTGAGTTATGACAGGCGTTTACATAAGTTCATAGAAACTGCTCATTATAAAGGCGTATACACACTCAGAGTATATACACTATTATCATTAGGCCTAGTAATCTGTTCACGCAGACTGAAACATCACACGTTTACCCCATTACCTCAGTGTCACGCACACCTTCATTACAGTGAGGTGATTATTATGCTAAAAAGAAATCTAAAAAGAAGCTCAATCGGGTGATAATAACGCTTCAATTATGTAATTTGGAGGAAGGCGGGTGAGTACCTCTAGTTTCCATGGGACGTGCAAATATTCTCCTGGTAAGAAGTCAAAACAAACCAAACCCTGGTGAGTAGTACATAATCTAACATCTCTACCTGTTTCAGATATAGACCCTAAGGCATCAGTGGCATTCCGCAATCTAAGCAAAAGGAAAGTGACTGTCCGATCAAATTAATATATATATATATATATATGCCAACAAACCGATGTATAAGGCGGGGTTAGAAATATAGCACAAACACACACACACACACACACTCACACACACACACACACACACACACACACACACACACACACACACACACACACACACACACACACACACACACACACACACACACACACACACACACACACACACACACACTCTCACACACACACACACACACACACACACACACACACACACACACACACACACACACACACACACACACACACACACACACACACACACACACACACACACACACACACACACACACACACACACACACACACACACACACACACACACTGCTTTACAGACGATGTAGCCGCATTTTAATCTCAAACACTTGTTTGTTGACAACAAGGTATAGACACCATATATTAGTGAGTCTGTGTTCTTGTAGACATACCTGAGCAAGTGATATCGATCGAGCAGTGACGTACGTTCAATGGATCCACTGGGGATGCGGTTCGCTTATATACTATGAGCCCCCGGAAAAGTTGCAGTCACGGGTCATGAGACAACCGGAACCGGTGTTGATCGAACATGGCATTAACATCAATTGACGACATAATTCCCTGGGTAAATTTCAATGGAATGAGTAATAATTTGAAATCAAAAGTTGTTCACAGACAATTACGCCGGGGAAGAAGTATAGGGCCTTCTTCCTGCATCCATGCCGTCAACCAACCCTGCCGTATACCTGGGTCCTGCTGACTCGTGTAGTAGCTTGGCAGTGTGACAAACGCATCCAAGGGTAGTTCCTACACCATCGGCTGTAGTTCCTACTGGCTGTCTCTGCCAAGTAAACGACCATGTTCAACAAAGGGCCTTCATCTGTAAATCTAAAGTGTATGGAGGGTCTACCCTCACGGACACACACTACTACAGCAATAAATCGTATAAATATAACAACGTAAAAAAATGGTAAAATCATGTACGGACATGTATAGATTAATCAACAGAATGTTTGCGTATTGTTTTCTGAGGGAATATTCGGTCAATAGAACACATCTCTATAGAATCTGAACACTTCTAAAGATTATTAAATACATTTATTACTTTCTATAAGAGTCTACTGTTTGATTATTTATTTGCTAAGAGTTACTCTCGCCACACGACATATCCTATTGACGCACACGTCACAGCACTTTTACAAGCAATTTATAACTGCTTGTAGTAATAAATAAAGGCTGGGAAACGGCGCTGTGTTACACACTTTGATGACTCAGTCGGCTAAACTCGTCCATGGGTCATTTGTGTCACTTGTTTTACCCGTGTATTGACCTGTAATCCACGGTGTTCGAGATATGTTGGAGGGTTCGTGTACCAAAGAGGGGTTCGTAAAAAATGAGATTCGAGTGAACACCATGAACCGCCGTAGCGGTTCGCTCGATGCATGGCGTTATAATACGCAACGTACTAATACACCCTATAGCAGCGTTTCTCAAACGGTGGGTCTCGAGCGGATTGCCAGGGGGGTCGCGAGAGGTCTGCCAATGTCAATCTATTGAAGGGGATTGTGGGCTGTCACACGTCGTAGGCCTTCGTAGATCGTATTAGAATGTATAACCAATACATGTATCACAATAAAACATATAAGTGTATTCAAGTTCGTCTTCACAATCAGAGAAAATATCTCAGAAACTCGCTAGCTATCCCCAGTGCACTGCGCCCTTGCCGGACAATAGTCCCCTGGATACAGAAACCCAGCTCCAAAACGATCGCTTGTCAGTTATAAAATCACGCGTTGTTTCAGCCGTTTGGGGCGCCATCAATGATGGTTGCCACATCAGGATTTCAAGTCTTAGCGCGCGGCATTGCTCCAAACATCACTGGTCTGCACTGCATTTTGTACCGAGAAGTTCTTGCAGCGACACCTTTATCTGGTGATCTCAAGGCAGTTTTGGACACTACTTTGAAGACAACGAACTAAGGCAAATGTCTTAAGATCGCGTTTGTTTAGTCTGCTGTGCCAGAATATGGGAGCTGAATACGAAATGCTTTTCCTCCACACAGCAGTGTGTCGGTTTTCCATAGACAAAGTTCTTGACCGGATTTTCGCTCTCCGAGCTGAGGTAGCTCAATTCCTGAGCGAGAAGAAGAAGATGAAGTTGCTTCCGAACTTCGTGGGTGCGACGTGGCTGCCGAAGTTAGCGTGTTTGGTGGACATTTTTGGCAGACTCAACATATTGAATATGTTGCTGTAGGGACAATAGATGATAATAATCGATGAAACAGAGTAAATTCATGCTTTCAAAGACAAACTTTATCTTTGGGTCACAAAAGTGGAGATGTCCTGTTTCACCGCCTTCCCCACATGCACTGACACAATTTGTTGAAGAGTCCGAGATAGATCTCAGTTAGATGAAAAACACGATATGTGTCCACTTCCTGAAACTCTAAATGGAACTGGGGCGATACTTTCAGTGGTCCCCGGGTTTCAAAGACTCGTTGCTCTTATTCAAACGTCATTGCTGTGTCAAACTGACGCTGTGGAGGACGACAACGCCCAAGAAGAACACCCAAGAAGAGCACCTGGAGTTACGCCGTGATGAAAGTGCCAGAATGCTGCACGAATTCATTTTGAATCTGACAGAATGTTGGCTGGATATGAGGGACAAATACCCGTAAATTTGCAAAGTAGCTGAGTAAGACCAAACCCCGAACCAACAAGTTGTGCGCAACAAGGAAATAAAAATGGCGTCGATTCCTACGAATGTTGTCCACTGTGTAGGGGGCCGCGGTGACTGAAGACCCGGACGCGGGGGTCGTTGGTTATAAAACGATGCCCTATAGACTTGCGATATGCACCCACATGAAAGACGGTTTAGGTGTGGATATAGCGCACCGTTCCTCTTCATGTAGGATATAGTAGGCCTATTATGTAGTTAGCGATATTGGGCAATCCTTGACTGATCCACACTATCGCGTGCGCGTGCGCAGCCGTCACTGCCAACGGAGTTGATCGGCCATGACGTTCTCGTGCTATGCGGGAACATTTATAAACGTGCCCGCTTTCACATATACGCGACTCACATGTAGGATATACATGACTTACACGTAGCATATATATATATATACATATAATTACACACACACACACACACACACACGCACGCACGCACGCACGCACGCACGCACGCACGCACACACGCACACGCACACGCACACGCACACGCACACGCACACGCACACACGCGCACACACGCACACACACGCACACACACGCACGCACACACACACACACACACACACACACGCACACGCACACACACGCACACACGCACACACACGCACACACACGCACGCACACACACACACACACACAACACACACAACACACACAACACACACCAGACCTACGTGTAGCATATATAGAACATATACCCGATTTACAAGTGCGGCTTTTTCCCGGCCCCCCTCTGAGTTATGACACGAGTTTACATATCTCCATAGAAACAGCTCGTTATAAAGGTGTGTATACACTCAGAGTGTATACAATATTAACATTAGGCCTAGTAATCTGTTCATGCAGACTGAAACACTACACGTTTACCTCATTACCTCAGCATCACGTATACGTCCACTACAGTGAGGTGATTATTATGCTAAAAAGAAGCTCATAGACTTAACATATCAGTTCAGATCACGCATCCATATGGTGATGATAACGCTTCACTGAATATGTTAGTTCTACGGAACATAGCAGGTTAACACCACTAGCAATATTCTCCTGGTAAGAAGTCAAAACAAAAAACAAAACAAACCCTGGTAAGAAGCACAGAATCTGACGTCTCTACTTGTTTCAGAAATAGACCCTATGGCATCAGTGACATTCCGCAATCTAAAGAAAACGAAAGTGACTGCCTGATGAAATTATTACATATGCCAACAAACAGACACTACTTTACAGACGATGTAGACACATTGTAATCTCAAACACATGTTTGTTAACAACAGGGTATAGACATCTTATATAGTGAGTCTGTGTTCTTTTAGACATACCACCAAGTGGTATCGATCGAGCAGCGACGTATGTTCAAACAGTTGCGACTTGCTTATATATTACGCGCATCCGGAAAAGTTGCAGTAACGGGTCATGAGATATGTTAGCCGGAACTGTGTTATCGAACTTGCGATTAACATTATTTGAAGACATAATTGTTTCGGTGAATCTCAGTGGAATGAGTCATAGTTTGATGTCGAAATTTGTTGACAGAAATTTCGCCGGGGAGGAAGCATAGGGCCTTCTTCCTACACCCACGTCGTCAACCAACCCTGCCGTAAACCTGGGTCCTGCTGACTCGTGTGGTAGCTCGGCAGTGGGACACACACATCCAATGGCCGTTCCTACACCATCGGCTGTAGTTCCTACTGGCTGTCTCTGCCAAGTAAATGACCATGTTCAACAAAGGGCCTTCATCTGTAAATCTAAAGTGTATGGAGGGTCTACCCGCACGGACACACACTACTACAGCGATAAACCGTCCAAATATAACAACGTAACAACAAATTGTAAAATCTTGTACGGACATGTATAGCTTAATCGACAGAATGTTTGCGTATTGTTTTCTGAGGAAATATTCGGTAAATAGAACACATCTGTATAGAATCTGAACATTTCTAAATATTACTAAATAAATATATGACTTTCTCTGAGAGTCAATAGATTGATTATTTATTTACTAAGAGTTACACAACGTGTAGGCCCAATACAAATGTATGTCCGCCTGGCCTTAGACACAATGCACTCCCGCTGTAGATCCGGTTCAATTGAGCCACTGACCTATATTTACCTTTAATTTAGTTAGTGTATCTATTGAACACTAGACGCCAGCCATCATTTCAAGCACCAATAAATGACACGGGGCCGCAGCCAGGTTAAAACAACCGTAAGTAAAGTTAAGTAAGTTCTTATGTAGCGCAGAATCTAGTCCTCAGGATTGCCAACGCGCTTTACGCTTTACTCCCTGGAAAACCTGTTCAATCGAACACCATCTTGACTTCTATGGGAAGCATTCAGCCACATTGCAATCAATGCGCGAAGACTATTCGTACACAAATATTCACCACTGTGTATAGCCAGGTACTCATTCACACCAGCTGAGTGAAATGAAGCAACGTAGAGTGAACGAACTTGCCCAAGGTTCGACACGGCCATTCATGATTCAAACCCGGGTTCTCGCGATTGAGTCCGATGCTGTATGCTTTAGCTACTGCGCCACTGCGTGAAGGCAATGCACAATGTAAGAGATGTCGAAAGATCTCCGAGTAGTAAAACGCACTCAACACGTGCCTTGGTATCCAATACGTCCCTTGGTATCCAACACGTGTTTTAGTATTAAATGGAGGCAGTGTCTTCCTCTACCCGCAATTAGAGGACATAGTAATGCGTACCAGTGAGTCTGCTGTGTTGATCCTGGGAAATGGGAAACCTCTGAACATCATCAAAGTGCTTTGCGGTAACTCAACCCGACTCGGCCGTATTGCAAATCATGCTAGTTTTGAAACTGGATGTTTTGTTTACCATTTTGAATAAGCTTTGTATCTTACAAATTGCGAACTTTGTTACGAGCTTACTAAACCAATTTGACAAACAGTATACATTATATCAATTAATAAAAGAAGTACTAAGAACAGATTGCCTCCATTTAAGACCCGTATGTTCTTGTCAGTCGGCTAAACACGTCCATGGGTAATTTGTGTCACTGGTTTTACCCGTGTATTGACCTGTAACCCAAGGTATTCGATATATTTTGGAGGGTTCGTCTGCCAAAGAGGGGTTCGTAAAATGAGATTCGAGTGAACACCATGCATGGCGTTATAATACCCAACGTACTAGTAGAATTCAATTTCCGTGCACCGTTTTTCAATCCATTTTTCTTTGGCTTTTTCAGTCTCTTTCTGATCTTCTCGTTGATCTCACTGTACTTTGCTGGTTCTTCTTCCATATACTTGTCTTTCTTCAAATCTGTCCTAGTGTCACACATTTCCAGAATTCCTTCTGTGGCCCAGGGTTTGGCCTTTTGGCGGTGTTTCCCTAGGATGTAATTTGCTGTTTCTGTCATCACAGCATTAAAGTTGGTAGTCATCGCTTCTAGATCTTTTCAAGCGTGAGCAGTGGTGAAAACTTCCCTCCAATTGTTACTTGGAATGACGCCAAGATCGCAGTGTCTTTCAGTTTGTCCAAGTTGAACTTCTTAGGTTTGTTGATCCGCCGTACTTTGAAGTTCATCAACACGAGATCATGGTCACTTCCTACGTCTGCTCCCGGGAAAGTCCTTGATTTGACGATTCCAGATCTGAACCGATTTTGCAACAGGGTGTAGTCAATCGGATTGTGATCTCTTCAGTTAGGTGCATGCCATGTCCATCTTCGGGATGCTTTATGTCTTCCAAGTGTGTTTGCAAGCACCATGTTGTTGCAGTTGGCAAACTCCAACAGGCGCACCCCCCTCTCGTTAGTTGTAGCATTACAGAAAGGACCGCAGGAATCTTTCCATTCTGCATGTGCATCGGCTCCCACTTTGGCATTCCAGTCTCCCTGGACAATCACAATGTCCTTCTTGTCTACCCCGTCGACGATGTCCTGGAGTTGATTGTAGAATTCGTCCACTTGCACATCATCATAATCATACACTTGTACCACCGTGATGTTGAAAGGTGTTGTTCTAAGGCGGATGGTTATGAGCCTGCTGGATGTTGGGTGGCACCATAGTACCGAGTTCTTTATGTTTTTGTTGACAAGGAATCTTACCCCTTTTACATGTTTGTAATTTTTCCACTGTAGTAGAATGTATTTCCTTTACTTGTTTGTACTTCACCACAGTTCTTTCACCTCTGACCTGGTCTCACATAGTCCAAGGAGGTGCCATGTGTATCTTTCCATCTCATGTGCAAGTTCTTTCATTTTTTCTGTTTGGCTAAGTATTCTTACATTCCACGAGGCAATAGTGATGTAGTCCCTCACGCGGATCTTTTGGGGGTGAGTATCCACTAGTAGCATATTTGTCATGTCCGTCCTGATGGGTCACGGATGGCGCGGTCATTGGTCACCCGGGCTGCGACCGATCCGGTATCGACTTTAGTGCTTTGTTCATCATGTAGCGTGTCCGGGGCAGATTTTCTAACCTGGTGGAGCTCATCCCTCTCCAGGCGGCTATCTGACCCATAGTTGGAACATGATATGTGGGGGTCGGGACATGTCCATACACTGGTGGGCCTTGCATCCCGCACATATCGGGCTCATATGCTACTCCGCCAAGGTTATTCGTGGCTGGACCACTAGATCCCATGCAGGTTTGGCCTGGAGCCATAAGGTGTCCAGTTACCATATGGTGTCGCAAGGAGGCACTGCATGAATATTGATTGAGGAGAGGCTATATATCAGAAGGAAAGAGTTACGCACTCGGCTTCTTTTCACCTCAGATGAGGCTATCTGGAAGCTGAAAGCGGGAGGTCAGAAGCAAGCTACTAACCACTACACTACACTACACTACACTATACTACACTACACTACACTACACTACACTACACTACACTACACTACACTACACTACACTACACTACAGCAAAACACAGAGCATCGTTACATAAAACACCATAACGCGCTCGCAGATACTCGTTGTTTGTTCAAAATGACGAAGGTCGGAGATAATGTGAAGTTCGCGTCCATCGATAGGCTCTACTCGTGATAGTGTAGAATTCATATTGCTATGCTAATGGTCTGAGGGTAGACATCAGCAGTATTGTATCAGCATCTACTCCATTCTGCTAAGTCTATGACGCAGGGCCCGTTTTCCCGAAGTATTTGCCGATTTGTGATTTCTGCGATTATCAGGTCACGTTTTACGTATTACGCGCACCTTGCCTTTTTACGTTCCGAACAACTGATTTACTCCATAAAGGTAAACATCTTGACATATACGGGTTATTTTGGAAAGATACAGGTCTTATGTTCTATTCGTAGGGTCATAGATTAATCCGTCTAAGAGGAAAACGTTAACCTACCTGTATACGCAAGCTCGATTACAAGATCCGGTCACGGCCACGCAGCCAAATCTGTCAGATCTTCAATGCAAACGCTAGTTTACTAGAATTTAGGCATTGGTCGCATTTATGATGGAATCAGTGCATATGTCGGCAGTGACACGGCAAAAGACACACACTTTCTTATATCTGATCCACGGGAGAAGGTTCATAACACAAAATGTAGTGATAATTTCCAAAGAGATTATACATTAAATATACGAAGATTAACTGAGTGAAATAGAACACAAAAATGTATGTTCTATTTCTCACAGTTAAACCCCGGTTGATTTCACGCAATCATAATATGTGTGTAATATATTCATTTGACACTTTTGATGTGATGCTTTTTATGATTGTAAGCCTACTTGAACCCCATGAAAATATGTTATATTTACTTTCTATGTTTCAGGAAGTTCCATTTTTAAATATGTCATTTTGCAGACCATACATAGACAGCTATTTATGTAGCAGTATTGCTTTAAAGTATGCAGTTTAAAACGTACTATTTAGTATGTGTACACAGCTCTTGTCCTGACCACTTTGCTCAATACACTGTGCCAGAAGTGACTGCTAAGTAAGGGTCCGTGCCGTCTGCCTGAAGTTTTGGAAATTTCTTTCACACCGTGTGGCTTCAGGTCACTCAGCTGTATACAGACCTGCCTACCCCAAAAACTTCCTGTCAGTAATCCATCTTCCCATTTACACTGATTTTCAGGAATATAGGCATCCTGTCAGTAATTGTTAAGATATTGTCACGGCGGGGGGGGGGGCAGAGACGGCAAAACCATTACGTTACGCTAGTCATCGACATCGCCTAGACTGTAGTGACTAGTCTACTCAACTCTAGCATATCAGCCTATTGATAGACCGGGGTGGGGGGGGGGGGGTAGGGACGCGACATCGCCTAGACTGTAGTGACTAGTCTACTCAACTCTAGTATATCAGTCAATTGATAGATGGGGGGGGGGGGGGTAGGGACGGCAAACCCATTACGTTACACTAGTCATCGATTGCCTAGTATGGAACGATATTAGGGCCATAATTCCACAATGCTACATTGTCGAATTCTGACTTTCGATTTTCCATTTACGTCGGCATTGTCGAATTCTGATTTTCGATTATCCATTTACGCTGTCATTGTGCAAGATTTTTGTCAAATAATTCACTAGAATGCCGTTTGATTAAATATGTTTGGTCAAATAAGTTGACACACAAAAGTCTACCCGAATACGGTTTGGAACAAACGATCATAGGATATGGGAACGAAGAGGTAGAATATACAATGGGGGGTACTGTACTAAGTACTACTGTAAAAGAAAAGGACTTAGGGTTAACCGTTAGTGCTGATATGAAGATTTCAGAGCAGTGCGGAATTGCAGCTTCAAAGGGAAATCAAATCATTGGATTAATTAGGCGAAACATAACGTAAAAGGAAAAACAGCTAATAATACCGCTGTACAAAACAATAGTTAGGCCTCATTTAGAATATTGTATTCAAGCGTGGAGGCCATATCGCAGGAAGGACATAGATATGCTAGAAAGAGTGCAGAGGAGAGCAACTAAAATGATACCAAATCTGAGGGATCTTAGTTATGAAATACGCCTAAAAAATGCGGTTTAACAACACTAGAGACCAGGAGATTGAGAGGAGATCAGATAGAAGTGTTTAAAATATTGAAGGGTTATGAAAATATTGATAGAAATATGTTTTTCTCAGTTAAGAAAGATAGAAGGACTAGAGGACATGATCTTGCATTAGCAAAGGAGCAGAGTAGATTGGATATAAGAAAGTTTTCATTTTCACAAAGGACTGTAAATGAATGGAACAGATTACCTGCTGATTGTGTGGGTGCTAGTAGCGTGAATATGTTTAAAAATAAAATCGACACATACCTCAGACGGGCGGGATACACATAGATAAAAAGGTCGGACTCTCGATAAGCCAAGGGCTTCCTTGTCCACCTGCTACCTAGAGTTAATTCTCTGGGTGGCAATCTTGTTAAATCTTGTTAAATCATATCAAATACGGACTCATTGAACTTTGACAGATGTGCTGCCCCCTAGCGAACTACACCAACTTGCAAATACTGAAGTATCCCTTGCAAGTCAGGCTAGCACTGTCAGTCACCAACGTTGGTCACGATGTAGTGTACATAATACTGATATCGAGCATTTTTCACCCATGTTATGAACTGTTTTATCAAAGTTGGAGTTGGAGAACTCAAAGATGAACGGAAGAAACGAAGTGCCAAGCAGTCTGGCAGAAAACGCGAATTGATTGTCAGGTAGGTTGGTACTGTGTGAGAGCGATAATTAATGATGTTTCGTAAACTGTCAATAATAATATTTATTCGTACTATAACGTGTACAATTCAGTGAAAGCAACATATACATCCATTTAATATGTATATAAAACGGTCAGTGCAGCCAGTCTCGTCTCTGAAGCGTGAGCGTCTATGTCATGAATGGGGCTGTTTTTAAGTGAATATTATTGAACTTTAAAGATAAAGATAATAATAGTGTGGAGTCTCCCATCACACAGTGATTTGTTTTGTATTTTGTTGACATTATGTAAATTGTTATTGTAAAATTTGTATCTTAGTATTTGTTTTCATATTTTGTAGTTCTAGTTGTTTCCAGCGCTTGACAATGTTCTATTAACTGACTGGTCTGTATTATTGTGGTTACAATGTACTAATGGTCTTATGATGTCCCATTCTTTACATACTGGCACTGAGGGTGGTCACTACCAGGGTGCTTGTCCTCAACGGTTCTTTTATGTCCCAAATTGAGACAGGACCGACATTAATGTGATCACCGAGTCACGAGGGATACACACTCCCCAATTTTGAGAGCCAGATTTTTATACCAAATATGCCTGCTCAGTCCAGGTTTCCAACTCAGAGCACCGGCATGCCAGGCGGATGTGCTAACCACTACACTAGCCGCACTCTCTGTATAATTTGTTTCTGCTGTTGGGATAAATAAAATGCATCCTTACCTTACCTAAAGATGGGAGGGTGTGTTTCTATATTTAATAAAAACCAGCACAAAACCTTGGAGTAACATACACTATCGAGAGGGATGCGGGGGTACCAGCCCAGCCTGATCACAGTGCTTTCTTCTATATCATGAGCAGTCTTACTCCAAACCCATTATACTTTGTCTCAGTCACATATTGAACATAACTTGGGATAATGTCATTGTTTTTTATTTTACAGGTTAATGAAGAGGAGCTCAGCATGAAACTGCCACAGAATAACATGTATAGGGACGTACATGGTGGTATGCACCAACTACCCAAATTTACACTGGCGAGTCTAGAGGAATACTTATCCCAGTACGGAAAGAAGCTGGAGGAAAAGAGCAAGTCTCTATACAAAGAAAGGTGAGTTATCTTAACATTAAACTAAAAAGACTGTAGGATTAAAGGTAAAAGCGAATAACCATATGAGCTTTGTAGTTTGTACGTCCCTGTCAAATATGATACTGCCTTGATGAAATAATAGTTTTCTTTGTCAATAGACACCAGCAGGCTTATTTGTAAGAAGTTTGGCAAATTTATGTGTGTTAAATGTAAGAACAAACATTCGAAACCTAACAATAAATTATTTAGGACTAGTATTCTGGAATACCCTGCATCATAAACTTAGAATACTCCTGATCATTAACCAGTTTAAAAGAAACCTAACAGGTCCTTACTCGTGAATTATTATTGATATTACATTAAATATGTGTCTGGGTAAATATATATAGGTGAAGCACAATACTGGGCCAAAAAAGAGGACAGGACAGCAAAAACAAGTGCAAAAAACAAAAAGTCTTAGATGGTAACCAAGATACATCTACACCTAAAGAAGATAAGATATCTTTACTCACTGTTATGTGGCGCAATGCCAAGTGAAGTTGATGATCTAAAATATGAGAATGTGAAACCCTTCAGAAATCAAAATTTGCTTGACTGATGTATGCTAGTACCTCATCAGAATCCAACCAAGACTTTTAAAATGTTAAGAATGATCAGAGCACTCTGGACGTGAAATGGTGGACACTGTAACTTACGTTATCCACCACATTGTCCACAACCACAATTTTTTTCAAACAACAATAAACAGGCAGGATGCGTTTTTTGTGTCTCTTCTTTCTTCATGGGCCTAAGATACAGCACAAATATTATCAACAGGAACTATCCACAAAGAAGCTGGTTATGAATTTGGCCCAGTATTGTGTGACTCCACAATTTATATATATATATATATATATTGTACATTGTTTTCTTCAGGTTATTGCGGTATATGCGTACCACCACAGACAACACACAAGGAAAGTGGTTTGTGTCAGCTGTTGTGTGGGCAGAGATGAGGAAGTCTGCCTCTTATAAAGTAGATGTGAACAATGATGCGGTGGTGTAAGAAGCACAATGTGAATGTGGTGCTGGGCAGGGCCCTACAGCTCACTGCAAGCATGTTGCAGCAGTTCTGTTTGGCCGGACACTAGTGTCAGATAGGAACTATCTTGACAGAAGTGATATGTACACAGGTAAGACGTTTAAAAAAAAACATTCAATGTACTGTGTACAAATATTGGGGCAATTGTCAATGCCAAAAAAATGGCATTTAGTTTATCCCAATTTTGTGCAAATAAGCTGGGTAGTTTCAAGAATGTGACACGCTCTTGTCAACATATCAGCAGCAATAAATAAATGAAAGGGTTAAAATGCATATAAAATTCACAAATATGTAGGTGAATGTACACTTTGACTTGACCTGCAGGTCCTCCAGACGTTCCATCATGCTATACCTTTTAAAGGAACTCCTATCAAGCAACAATGCGGACCTTATATATGATCCTCGATCAGAGCAACTGCAGAACGACGACTCTACTCCAGACAGGTTCACTCTATTTGACGAAACAAATCTTATATTCCTTTTACAGACCAACTAAAAATAGTTGCTTGTCAAAACATGGGCATTAGTGCAGTCTCTGGCTTTATGTATGAAGCAAATAATACAGTGTTGCTTATATCTCTACATATACATATTTCAGGAAAGTCAACCAATGCCAGTGATGCAGCTGTTCCCTCCTGCCAATCCACATGCCCTTGCCAACGACCACAACTTCTTGAAGTTAATTCCACAAGATCAGTACTTGAAAGATGAAATGGTTAGTTATTTCCATGCTTTTCAATTCAACATCTGTACATCTGTATTTACACAATGTGCTCCATTGAAACAATGCACATGGTTACTCGGGGCCGTATAATTCGCGGAAATCGTACAATAATTGTTGTACGCCAATGCAGTTATTGCCGGTAGGTACTGACCGAAGCCTGCACGCGAAGGCGAAGACCGTTTTAATCAGAGTTACAATTACAAAGTTATGGAACAATTTCGATCAGGGTTGGCAAGTTTCTGTCAGGACGGTTTCTACCGCGGTTTAATTAAACCGTGGTGTCTACCGTCTTGTCAAAAATACCTTTCTGACATTAAAATGTCAGAAACTCCATTTTTGATACATTTTCTTTTGTAAGAATATTGTCTGAGACTGAGCTTACTTAGTTAGGGTGTTTAACCCAGTTTTGCTAGTTTAACCTAGGACTGGGTTAAACTAGGCTTTACTCTATTTGAGAACTCAGGATGATATTATTAGGGGATATTCTCGATATTAATACAGTTGGTACGTGGATTGATGGTGGTTTAAGCTTTAATAGTGGTGTCATATTATTGATGTCATTAAAATTGCTCTTTAAATAAGTGCCAATTTGTTTAGTTATCACTGTAAGTTAACCAGATGATAATTATGCGATTGGTATGTTATGTTATTGACTGAAACAACTTTTCTGCACATGACCGATACAGAGGTTTCCCTTCAGATGGTAGTATTTTTTCCTGCCAGAATACAAAGTTAATATCCTCCCTATTTGTAGTTCGAGCAAAACCCAACATCCGGGTCCCTAAGCCTCCGGCTGACATCAATTTTTATGGGCGAGCGCAACAGTCGTAAACGTAAACAATGGTTGTGGGTATGGCTTGTCATCCCAAATCAAGAAAAGTTAAACAAAAGTACATCGAGTCATTGTCGGGGGATGTAAAAACACGGTATTTGCACAAGGTAGCACTTATAGGTAAGGAGGAAGAGATACGTACACAATTGCGAAGAAAGACTGGTAGCATGACTTGTGCTTGTTACCAGTTCTGACTATAATCCTTTTATGTGTGCCAGGAAATCCATAATAAAAGGCACTGTTATCAGTGAGTCATAGCCATAACATGCATACGTTGCTCTCACAATGAACAGTGCCATTAATTTCTTCACATGGGGGGGCAGGTTAAACTTGCCAATATGCTTGATGGAGGTGTAAAGTGATTGGTCCAATGCTTTCTACTCAGCAGCCACCTGTTGTAGCATCTTCACATAGATATATACTGTTACATGTGAAAGAAGTACAAATTCATTACCAACATTTTTTAGACATTGAATAGTTCTTCTAGTTCTAGTTGTTTCCAGCACTCTGCAATGTTGTATTAACTGACTAGTCTGTATATATTGTGGTTATATGTTATGATTTTATGAGGTCTCATTCAACTAGTCAACCTTTTTCAGAACATTATCGCCAAGCCGACCTTTCTATGCTGGCACTGAGGGTGGTCACTGCCAGGGTGCTTGTCGTCCTCAGTGGTTCTTTTACGTCCCAAATTGAGAATAGTAACTTTAATAGTGCTAGTAGCACTAACATCTTAGTTTGCACCATGTTTAAGGGCGGCAGACCAGCTAAGGCTGTGTGGGAACAGTTTGTTAAAGTAGAAAGTAATGGAAAAACAGTTGCTAGATGCAAGCTCTGTTGTCACCACATGTCATCCAAGTGTTTCCAGTCATTGCTTCATCGCTTATGCAATTAGCAAAATCATAAATTTATGCATATGGCATGTATTAGATTCTGACAGTTTCTGACGTCAGAAATCTGTCAGAAACCAGTCTATGACAGTTTCTGACATTGTCTCGTCAGAAATACCTTCCTGACTGTCAGAAACCCAACCCTGATTTAGATGAGCCGCCTTCACAGGAAGTCATAGGGCATTTACAGAGACATGTAGATCTGACCACCAAGGCCACCGCCTACGGTCAGGAACAACCTAAGTAAGTCACCCTTCAGGATGTTGTGCCAGGAACAGACTAAAACACCCCACCTTCCCCTCTTTCCTTATCTTATCTCAAATACTGTGGTAAAGTGAACTTTTAAACCCAAAAGGCAAAACTGGGCAATAATATCGGCTTTGGCTAGAGGTAAGTTCCTATTCAAAATTTTATGTGAATTATTAAATAAAAACTCTGACATGTTACGCTTTTAAGACAGTTGGTGCTCATCCAGTTATGCCTTGTATTTGTGAAGCAGGTTCAATTCCTGCTGATGTTTTCATACTCAAAACATTAACTGGTTGTTTCACATACTAGCTAGGCCTAACCCCTACCTGAGTTACTACCCAAATGGGTAGTAACTAACAAAGTACTAATTTTGTTTGCATGGAATAATGACAGAAATTGTCTTACAGTTTTGAAAATTTCAGAAACTGTATTTTGCTACATACTCTATAATAATGCAATTACAAATTCCCAACTTCTGTGAAAATTAAGAACCTATTCTATTGGCTTCAAAATATTTCATTTTGCATATATCCAAATGTTTGGATATACAAAATGATTAGTTTGAATTGAATAAGAACTACCCTGAAGATTGTTCAGTAATCTGTTCTATTGGCATAGTTTATGACATTATAGCAACACATATTTTGATTTAATTTCACTTTGTATGGTTTTAATTGCAGTTTCATGGAACAGGTGCTTGCAAGAGCACTGCCATTGCTGTTTTAAATGGGATTTAATTTTTAACATAACAACTTTGTGTTAGCGGATGTGGATCCAACAGTTGTGCAATGCAGTACTTTTGTATGTGGCAATGAATAATCTGGTGGCTGTATGGAACGACATCCGTCATCTCCATCATACGTTAGATCAACATTACCGACTGATTCAAAAAGCCCAGGAGACGTGCCCTAGAGTGCCCATCGTAGTGCCTGGTGTACTCTCGTGTTATGATGAGTGAGTATGAGTTCTAGAAAATGTAATAATAATAACACCTAAAATTACCAAAATTACAAGATGTCACATGTACCAAAATCAGTACAAACTGAAATTGATGGTCTTTCTGTAGATGAATATTTATCTAAGGAAGGACGTTTTCTGAATGCTGATGTTTTGCTGTGATGCAATTATTGTCAATAACATTGCTCATTCCAGCATCACTCTGCGATCCCTGTGCATCAGACGAGGACTCAACTTGAGGCGCCACGACAGAGACCAGTGCCATACACCGGGGTAGTCATTTCACTTGTTAATTAGGTAATTTAAAAGTCAGTTGAACCATTATTATGTAACAGTTGATCATACTTATGATAATCAGAAAGCTGTACATCTGTGCAATTCAGCATCGAACGTAGATCTTAACAGATGTTCATATGTTTAGTGGTAATGCATGTTTAGTGCCGGTACTGAATGTGTAAATGATAACAATTATTGTATATTATTTCATTGATGACTTGTATCACGTGTACAAATTAATATGATACCTATGGTTGTAATCAGTAATTTTACCAACACCGAATGTACAAGTTTGGTAATTTGTCTGTGTCTGTGTCACACTGTACAGTAACTAGGAAGGCATCATATCAGTCCACATTTCCAGCAGTAGTTAGCTAATTATCCATTACAGACATGTTTATTTGTCTGTGGTGTTTCAGTAATTGTAGATGCCACAATAGCATGTTTATACCGGAAAGGTATCTATGGTTCACAACTTCCATCAGATGATATTGCTTATCTATGAAACATATCATTTTATTCAAATTACGTGAGACAGGTGATCATGCAGTGGATTATTACAGGCACATTCAATGTTAATATGCTATTACAGAAAAAAATACTCTTCCAAGCAATAACCATCACAGTGTGAGTACTGGTTCCAATAAGAATAGCAATAAACAAAAGTCTATGCCTATGCAAGCTACTAACATTAGCAATCTTACTCCGAGTAATACCGCTGCCAGTTATATTCATATCAGAAGGCAACAAATTACAACCATACATTCTCCCCTTAAAAATTATGAGGAGTACTGAAACATCACTCTTTCTTGATAATGCAAACATAGCCACTCATATAATTAATAAGCCTGTGGTTTTTGGTGCCGGAACAAGATAGGTGAAATCCACTCTTGCTAACAAATAATATAACAGAAAATCAGTTCAGGTTGATTGTGCAAGGTGAAAATGTACATCATAATTTCTTGTAGTCGATTGGAACATCTCTACTTGTAATTACCTTGTCTAAGTTGTCAACATAATGTGTGTGATCATGCCTAATGTATTCATAGTTTTCCAGGTGTTACAGAGCAGAGACGACGGAGAGAGGCCGATGCCGCCTGCTTCCACATCAAGAAAACAAACGGCTCTTTTCAGAGCCTTAACATTTTTACTTGTTTATGCTGTTTAACATGCTGGCACAGGTTTTATTGATGCGTCAGGTGGTAGGTTATGGACAGATATGCTTGTCGAAAATACATTCTGCTTCCACTACTGGTGATTTATACGAAATGGCAAGCATATTTCATTCATGTCTGCCAGTATATAGCGTCTCATAAAACAACACTCTCGTTGTAACCTCCACAAAGTAACCAGTGGATATAGTGGGCACTGTAGGGAACCAGGCTAATTAAAGGAGGGATCTCGGAGCAGTTATGGGCAAATAGCTACCACAGAGTGTTAAATTAAACTGAATAGTCACTTCTAATTTGTTGCCGAATACATACAACTACGACTAGTGTGAAAAACTATATTATATGTCAGTCATTAAAAAATAAATCACATACTATGTCCTAGAAACTGAATGATACCCAGAAATATTTTGTTCATTAAAAAAAATTACATAAATACATATATATTATGTTCATTGGATAGAATAATTATATTACATATACAAGTGTCATGTTGTAGTAGTTTTTCCATATGTCATTGATGATGTGTATTTGAAAAATAAAATAATGTTGGCTTTATTCCACCACATAAATACATGTGTCTGTTGTCTATCCTGTGCCTAAGTAAACACCCTATGTCTGCAGTAAGATCAGTTCTTTTATAAATTTTGAATGTTATATACTCTATATTTCACCTGTTTTTTTCGAAATTTATCCCAATATCTTGACGTTTTGCAGTTCGGCCTGGAAATATTTCCCAGAAAAATTGGCTACCTAAGTCAAATGCATGTAGGATCAGTTTACTTTTACAGAAATATTCAATAGTTTGAATACACACTAAAAGCTGCAAACAATTGTGACCGGCTAGTCCAAGATGAGATGCTTCTCGTTGATGGAGTTTCCATCGCGAAATCATCCGGTATAGATTAAACTTTCAAATGCTGGTCATTACATGGCATAGTAGCGCAGCGGTAAGACCTCCAGACTCTCGACTGAGAGACCGCGGGTTCGAATCCTGTGCGGCGATGTTGAACCTTGGGCAAGTTCATTTACTCTACATTGCTTCAGTTCACTCAGCTGTATGAATGAGTACCTGGCTATAGATAGTGGTGTTCACTACATAACAAAACATTACATGGTCATAACTATAATCTGTTTCATGTTTTAAAACGGCAACACTGAATATGAGTACAATGTCAACATGATGTTGACGCTGGCACAAAATAATCACAGTGATAGAATAGTCAACAATGACTGTGGTCACTGCACAAAAGGAAGGAAGGAAAATGAGCAAATAAGTTTAATGAAAAACCGTC
Source organism: Escarpia spicata (assembly GCA_963995525.1). Lineage (NCBI taxonomy): Eukaryota > Metazoa > Annelida > Polychaeta > Sabellida > Siboglinidae > Escarpia > Escarpia spicata. Next base: position 24,982,141 of record OZ023210.1, read on the forward strand.
CCAACAGAAAATGATTACATGCACACAACTGATTAAGCAATATGTTTATAATAGAAACGAATTATATTAATTGGCGTTGGTTTCATCTCGATCGGACCATTAAGGCGAAAAAAGAAACCCTAGGCTTTATCTACTAACCCTAATATTTTTAAATTGCGTCCATTAGACCCACCAACCATTGCAACGAGGTCCCCCGCGACATAAAGACCACTTCCGTCACAAGCAAGTGACAAATGGGCAGGCGCCGCAGCATAAATTTGACACGTGATGCGGGGGATTCGTAACGCAGGTGGGCATTTTTATCTAACAATATTTCTAACAAATTTGGTGGGGAAATTATATTCAATATTTGTACAACACATTTAGCTAGTCATTTTAGCTGACGAGAAGGGAGTACGCAGACTTTTATAATCCTCTGACTTATTATTAAATATCTCTCAATATTATGGCCTTTAAAATATGTTTTACTTATTGACATGACTGCCGCTTGGGTAATGTATTACTATAATTGGCATTCATTGGCACTTCGTCTTGTGAATGAAAACTTTCTAATATATAATCTCGAGTGCGGTTTTTATTTTATAAGGGTGCCCTCTTAATTGTTGAAGTATTCTCCATCAGTCCATGATGAAGAAGTTCGCTGGAGGTATATTTTCTATGTAAATCACTGACAATTATGAACACCTAATATAGTAGGTGGTGCGTAGCCAGGTCGGCCCTACGTTACTACCGTCGTTAGTTTCGAATGTTTTAATATTTAATACATTAAATACTATCGACCTGCTATGCTAATCTGTATGACTAATTTTAGGTATCGCCGTGGTCGCTCTATGCTGTACATTCTCAATTACGTTGACATTAACTCGTCGTCTGCATGTTGTATATTATTGTGGCCGTAGTGCATGCGCATAATTTTTTATATAATACATTACAGTTGCCATTCTCCGTCCATCCATCCATCCATGTATTGTATTAAGATCCTGTAATGTCACTGCATCCTCGACTGATGCAACTAATTGACTGAAGAGTTTTGTATCACCCGCAAATTTACAAATAATTAAATTATTATTTCAAATACCATCGTCTATGTCGTTTATATTTAAATAGTAAATAAAAATCGGTGGCGTTGCATAACTGCTCCCAAGACTGAACTGTATAGTGACCCCAATCTTTACAACTGACCATGATTTTATTTTGGCATTCCGACCTTGATCGACCATTTACGACGATTCGATCGTTAATTATACCCTGTTGGATGGCCATTCCGTTACCCATGGATTTACATCGCCTCATGGGCCACTCTCAAAAAAAGTCTGACAGCTCGTTTTTTTCAATTGCTAATTGGCCGTTTGTTACCTGTTTAGAAAAAATATACTGCATTTCACAAAACCGGTTACGCCCGGCCGGTACCAAGTTTTTGTTGTGTTTACCGTGGCGCGATCGTATGTGACATGGCGTTTTTTCTGAACAGGTTTTTATGGAAACAATTCTGATATGTAATATGAATTATTATTTATGTATCCATACATTTAGAAATAATTTTGTTTGTTATATTTTTTTCTCAATCCACATTTTAGCTTGGTATAGGGCGTAACCAGTTAAAGTTTGGCTGTTTTTTTATTTGCACAAAGATCAAATTTACAGAGAATACAACAGTAACCGTTATAAAATAATATCTACATCAAAATATTGAATATATATCGGTTTACTAACAACGTTAACTTTAAAATAAACAAGTTCTAATAGTGGCACATTGGTGAAGAAGTTTGGCATCGGGCGTCAGCGTAAAGAAAAGGCCAATTAGCAATACAAAAAATGGGTAGAATTATGTACCTTATGGAACTATAATCATTATTATACTGTGTTACATCGATAAGATAGTTTACCTTGGCATCAGATATTAGCAAAATTGAATTTCCAATATTAAGTATTTTTCAGGGGTATCAGAAATAAATGCATGTTCTAATTAATTTTGGGTTTTTAGGCTACTCTAACAGGAATTAGGCACCTTTACTTGCATGTTGCTATATGGAATTATACATACCCTAAAATACCTCGTCGACACGAATCCAATGATGTGTCTAACTTATATGTGAGATCACAAATGAGGAAATAATACAACGTGGAAAGTTTTAATTTAGACGAACTGTCAGACTTTTTTGGAGAGTGGCCCTCATTTGCACAGTACGTGTACTTTCATCGCAAGTCGGTGTCTTGGTAATGAGCTAAAGATTAATCGAGTTGAACACCAGTGCATTCAGGATTATACGTTATAAAATCATGTTTATGTACTATATATGACTATACGGGTATGTAATAACTATAGTTATACTGTGTAAGGTACAGCCAAGGTACCATTAATTTTATTCCGATTTTGTATTAACAATACGAAGCCTCAACAATTTGCAGTTTAATATGCACTCTATCTGGTTCAAGTAACACTGTTATCCAGAGCATTGCGAACACTTGCGAATAACACAAAACGGGCCCATTTCAAAATATGTTAATTTTAACGAATGCAGCCGCCAACATGAAGGAAATCACCAACAGACAGGAAACGGGAATCCGGAAGGAAGTTCGTGAACCGGAAGAAAGTTACCGGTATTCATACGCGGTGCGTGCGCAATGTGTAGAACACAATTTTCTGGGCAAATCACTACATCCTTGAATTTCGTCTTACCTCTGCGCGCGCAACACTAGTAACATTCTTCCGGTAGATACAACTTCCTTCCGGTTGGAAGGGCAGATTACCCGTGCGCGCGCACACTTGAGAACTTCCTTCTCATAATAATGCCTTCATGTTAGCGCCCACATTTTCAAATTTAGAATTTATTTGAATTGACGAAGTTATTTCATAAAACTGGGGGTATACATACACGTTTCATATATCAGTGTATTATACACTATAATTTGTAATCTCTATTTGCTGAATTACATCGTACGCTTCGTTAATGTCATCTATTCCGACTTTGTGGATACCGAACCGAAGTGTGCCGACTCGATAAATGAGAATGACGGGCGTTATATTTGCAAATTTGAGCCAGAATAGCCGAATTACCATCTATTTTGCACAAAATTACATGTAGTCCATATACGTCTCTCGTAGTAATCTCATTCAGTTTATTAATTACTCTGTTAGTGTCGTTAATCTAGCGACAATTCTTGACGTTGTGTACCGAAACGAAGTGTACATAAACGTTATATTTCGTTATGCCTGCATATTCGAATTAGAATGGCACTCACACATCGCTTTTCTCATTGTAGTGACATTCACTACATTTATTAAAACACAACAATGTACATGTATAACCATTTTATTGAACATTCATATGATGGTAGCAAATTCTTTTGTGAATTTTTTATTATCTGGCTCCGGGTCTTACTAAATTACCTCCTGGACTAACTAAGGTACTAACTAAACTACCTCCTGGTATAATTACTAAGCTGGCTGCTGGTCAAACTAAATTTGCTCTTGGTCTAAGTAAACTTTCTCCTGGAATAATATATGTAAACTACCTCCTGGCCTAATTAAACGACCCCCTGGCTTAACTAAGCTACCTCCTTGTCTAATTAAACTACCTCTTAGCCTAATTAAATTTCCTCCTGCAAATTTGAACTAGAACGGCCGAATTACCATCTACTTTGCACGAACCAAAGTGTCCTGATTCGCTATATGAGAATTATTGTTATGCCTGCATTATTGTTATGCCTGCATATTATAATGTCACTCACGTACAGGTTTTCTCATTGTAGTCACATTCACTATATTTATTAAAACACAACAATGTACACGTATAAGCATTTTATTTTTATTGAACATTCATAAGATGGTAGCAAACTCTTTTGTGAAAGAGTTGAGGCTCTGAAAAGAGCCGTTTGTTTTTGATGTTCGATCTGAAAGAGGCAGCCATTTTCACATTTCTTCTTTTTGAAGTGCAGCTGCAGTGAGAGTCTCCTGTTCTAAAGTGTAAAACAGTAAAAACTACATTAAATATTAACATTTCTTCTTTTGAAGTGCAGCTGTAGTATGAGTCTCCTGTTATAAAGTGTAAAACAGTAAAACATACATTAAATATTCACATTTCTTATTTTGAAGTGCAGCTGCGTTTAGATCATGTTTGATGTCATATCCACAAATCATACCAAATTCCTCCAAACAATTTAGGTTTTCACAATTCCCAAGAACTATGTGATAATTTCTGTTTATTGTATCATCACCTCGCTGAAACTTTAGTACAGATTCCAAATTGTTCTCCAAAATTATCTCAGCATTCCTCCAGTCAGAATTTGTGAGTTTGTCCTTAATACTGGACAGACCCTTTCCTAAGTAATGTCGGTCAATCAAACGACACCTATTTGAAATTTGACGTAAATTTATAGACTTTATGGATATGTCAGAGTCACCATGCGTAAGTTTACTAGTGGAATTTTCTGCAATATAAATCTGAGTAGGTGCTGTTTTTCCAGTCATTCGAGCCCGATCAATTTTGTCTTTCATAGTTTGGGACATATGTCTATCGATCTGAGTAGGCTCTGATGGATGAAATACTGTATTTTGTTCATGCTCAAAAATTTCCCAATTATCCAAGTCATCTGTTCTTAAAATAAATTTTAATTTCCAGCCACACATCATGTGTGGATGGTAAATTGTAGTTGGCAAACTGTCAGTGAATATGGATTCTGGCCTATGGAAGTTGTGAGTATTCCTATACCAAGAGCATGCATTACACAGTTTTTGACCTTTAAAATTACGCCATTGTGACGAGTGCTGAGTTTCACAATTTAAACACTGGTTATAAATTGTCAGACTCATATTGCATTCTGGACATTCTATCAATTTTGGTGACATGTCTTTGATTAAACAACCACATTGATTTCTACAAACAGATGTATGAGATGAACACAACACATTCATAACTACTGCAGTTTTCTTTCCAAAAGTGTCCAAATCTTCAGACTCAATGGGAAGAAAGCTGTCATCAGTTCTGTGAAATTGTTTGCTATCCTGTCTGGCTACATTGGAAACAAATAAAATGTCCTCATCGCGTTTAATTGTTACATTCACATTCTTACTCTGTCTGATTCTTATATGCTTGTCAAACAAGATTTTATCAATATAACGTCTGCTAGGAATGCCAATGGGAACAGTACCAATGCGAACATAATTAACAGATTTCAACCAATTACTGAAATATACTCCATCAACAAATTTTTGAATTTCTGCAATAGCATGCTGATCTTTTTGACCTGAAGTTGAACAGTGGAAGTATTTACTTTTCTGACGACAACATTTAAGCAAGCAAATTAGACGCAAGTATTTCCCTAACTGAAAAGTAATTTTTGCATTAACCAAACAATTAGGCCAATCATCACATGTCACCAAACCTGATATAGACCGTTTGTTACCCGTACAAGTCACAGCAGATGTGTATCTCTTCAGCCAAACAACTGCATCAGCAGAACGCACAAAAGATTGTATTTTTTCTACAGCCTGAATATCACCCTTACCATCCTGAGAGCATGGGAACTGCTTAGTAGCGGTTTTTCCATTATGGGTCATTACTGAAAGCCTCAAAAATTTAGACTTCACAAATACAACAGCTGGCTTACTAATTATGAGAGTAGCTATGTTTACATAATCAATAGTGAGAGGCATTTCCTTACTGCCCAGACTAGTTAAGGGGAGAATATAAGAGTCCACCTTTCCCTCCTGTCTGTGACTACTAACATTTTTATAACCTGTAAGCCTAGTAATAGTAGTAGTTTCTGTGGGCTTATGAGGCATATTGGTAGTCACACGAGAACTAGCACCTACTTGATTTATCTTTTTTTCCTGCACTAGCATATTCACATCTATTGCTCCGATAATTATCCATTGCATAATAACCCGTCTCAAGAAATGCGAATAGTTAGATATGTTGCACAGATAAGCAATGTCATCTGAGAGAAGTTGTGAATTATGACTAGCAAGCCCATAGAAACCTGTCTTATATAAACATGCCAGTGTGGCACCTATTATTACTGAGACACCACAGACGGATGAACACGTCTGTAAGGGGTACTTATGAGCACAGAGATTGGAGCAGATATGTACACCAATATTACCACCTGGCTGATGACAGACATTATATAAAGGAACTTGTTTACCCAAAGTTTGTGAGACATTTCTAAAGATGGTCTTAACCGTATCTGGTATTCCCCACCCAAGTGTGTCTGCATAAATTACAATATCAAAGTCCAATTAATATATTGCCATTGCAAAGTGATTAGAATACACAACCCCTTTAGTTCCATCTGGATTAATTATTTGCAAACTTTCCATAAAATATGTTCCACCATGGCACCCAACTGGTATAATCAAAATCAACTGCCCTTCTTTAATATTTGCAAATTTGTTATAAATCTGTGCATAACAATTTGGCTGCAGTTGTATATCTGATGCATACCACACCCATGTCTTAGTATGATGAAATTCTGTATTAAGCATTATACTAATTTTACACAAAAGATAATTTGATAGCCAACGTTCACCAAAAAGGAATGTCAGATCTTCTATATTATACCGGTTACCAGCTATAGAGACTATCTCATTTTCAGCATGGTCCAGAACAATGCGTAAATAAGTTTGTAAATGATTTTTATCAAGCCGTGAAACGGCATCTATTGTTAAGTAATATTGTTGCCCTGCCCAGTCAATTTCCTTCCTAACTTGATCTTGAACTGTCTTCCCAGCATGGAATTTTTTGAAAAGTTTAATTGTCTCCAATGAGAAACATCCATAGTCAAGCACAATTTCTGCTCCTTGATTAATCTGAACATTCTGTAAAATGTCATCTATCTGACACATGGGTGGCATGCAGTGATAGTTATTGGGATCAGTAGAAGTAACCTTAACATTGGAACCATATGTAATATCAACTTTATTAGATCTGACTACCGTTGGAAATATTGACAGGAATGATTCATTCCTAGTTAATACATATCCAGATTTACGTTGGTTACTTACACCTGGCGTAACCTTACCTCCACCTACACCTGTCAGACTACCTGAACTACCCACACCTATAGTACATGTAGCACCACATGTCCAGCTATCTAAACTATCTTCACCTGTAGTATCTGAAGTACTTACGCTTAGAGGACTTTCACCTCCACATACCACCGTAACGTCCGCCATGTCAGACGAGTCATCATTGCCAGTTTTTAAATTTAAAGATATAACTGAGACAATACCACATTTGTTTTATCATTTCTTTGTTCCAAAACAAAAGGGATGGTTGATATATATACTTACATGAGCTGGCCTCGTCTGTCAGATGACAGCATCTGTTGAATGCGGCTGGCTGTCGTCGTGTGCAACAGGGTGTTGCCCTCCAGCGATGGGTGTAAACCGTCAATGCTGAAGTGTCTGGGTTGGGTAAGGGTGCAATCCCAATCCCAGAAGCACACACCAGGGATCTGGGCAGTCACTGGTGCAGCCGCTCGTTCCACAGAAGGCCAGTCTCATACAGGTCGTCACTGAACAAAAGAAGGAAAATGAGTATCTATATTTCAGTGGCACCGAACAATCTAAATAAGGAATCTTACTCTTTCAACAGTGGTTGTAATATCATTATATTTCACAGTCACTTATTCTCATAGTTATTTACAGTAATGGAGTACAATTATATTATACAGACAAATGAAATAAATCAGATTCCAATCGAATACATTAATACAGATTAGTGTACATTTTTGTTTTACTAAAACGTTGTAGCATTCCATATTAACGGTACTCACTCATCATATCGGGGGAGTACTGCAGACACAACAAGAGGCACTCCCGGGTACATCTCCTGTGTGTCTACAATCAGTCGCCGGTGCTGATCAAGAGTCTTGCCCAGTTGGCGGATGTCGTTGCATATGGACTGCAGATTGTTTGTCCCGACATGCAGAAGTACTGCATCAACACCCAGAGGGTCTGTCTCAGCAAGTACTGAAAGCATATGTGAAGACAGCTATTTATTATAAGTGTTGCAAGTTATGAGAAGGACATTCATTGTGAATTGATTATACAATTATATACATTCACTGTAATGCTTCTTTATTTACAATCACGTTTAGGTCTCTTGAGCAGTATGGACACAATAGTATGAAAAAAAGAATCAGTCGTAAAAAATAAATATATAAATAATGTTTTGTGTTCACTGAAAAGCTTCTCAACTGTTTGCCTGAACAATCAGATCTAAGCAGAAACAAATCTTACCTTTGCGAATGTCGGTGAAACGACCACCACGTCTGCAGTGGAGATCAAACTCAACATCAGCGACTCTCTGTGGCAGGTACTTGAAGATCGAGTCTGAGTAGACTGCCACAAAGTAGGCCATGTTGAAGAGCAGCTGAAAGTAGTAGATGCATAACTAAGTTTATAAATGAAGTAATGTAAACCTTTATTTACTACTTCTTGTTTGAATCAAGTTGTCAAGGCAATCCAAATACTCACAGCGAGCAAGCCAAAAACAAGTGTCTCATTCCAAAGAATAAAGATATTTGTGACAGACCAATTAGAAACACAGATTTAAGTACACAATGAGAACCAGAAAGTTAGCAGACACCCACTTTATGGAACTACCAATGGATGGCCTTGTAGCAAGGTTACCACTTAACCTTTCCAGAGAAAAACCAATCAGTTGCAAGTGATCACTGTCAAGGTTCTTTGATTTAAGTATATTTTGCTAAATCTAAGAATGTAACACCAATAGCCATAAAATGTGACTGGTCAAGGATGATCAATTTGAATGAACAGGAAGCACTGCATCATAAAAAGTGGTCCATGGGCAACTGTTGTGCAATATAAGCAGATAACTTATGGGCAGCAGAAGCTAATTTGCCAGCAGAAGTCCTCCCAAGCTTATTCACCTCCCCAGCCAGAGGGGGCAGGGTGGTACTGAATAACAAAGGCTTGTTTTGCATAATCCATGGCACTGCTGTTAGCTACAGTTGTCCACTGGCATCTGTCCCCAACATCATGGATTATGCAAAATATGCAGATAAGGCAAGTGGGGTATCAGGCTGAGATCAGCAGGGATGCACTGAACAAAGGCCAGAAGATTGAATTGGGATTGGAGTAATTCAAGGTTTTCTATTATTTCAAAGCCCTGTGGCTGGCCAACACAGCATTAGAGATCTAGTTGTTAATTCCTTTCTGAATCGATTTAGCACACTATAAGTATTACAATTATATTTTACTTCCTCATTTCCAGATGTTTGAGCTATTCCCTTTCCGAATGCAGTAAAGCACAATACAAACATTTATATAAATATATATGTACCAGATTCAAATAAATCAGATTTAAATTTTAAAAATAATTTTGTTTTATAGTTATACAAATTCATGAGTTTTGTCAACCATGATCACTGTTGTATAAAAACAATGGTATGTAACCAGGGCCTATCTAGATGCCTAGCTCAGTAGGTGACAACAGATGGATAATATCAACTTACAGGTGTGCTTGATCCATGCTGTACTCAAAAGCAATAGTACTTCAATCCACTTAGTCTTACCCTCGGGTGTGAATCTACAATAACAATAAAACAAACAAACAACAACAACAACAACAACAACACACCTTTCACGGTTTTGAGAAAAAGAGAGAAGAATGTTGTGTTCAGCATTATTGCAGCTACATTTTGATGCTACGTAAGATTTGACGCAGCGGTCAAAAATAAACTGCAGACAGCTCAAAACACTGGTAAGATAATTAGGTATCTCTTGAAATATGATTGTAGGTGCCGTATAAATTTCAGTGATTTTTAGAAGTCAAATTATCTAGATATATGGTTGCATGTCCTAAGTTCGTCATCGTCCAATTCAGTGTCTCCTTGGTATTGTGTCATATTTTTTCTTGTTTGAATGCTTCTGTGAAACTTTATATTGCACTAGCTGGCAGCTCCTATTGGTAGTTAACTTGGTTGGTATGTTAAAATTATATGTACAGGTTTCTGGTTTGAGAAAACTAACACGATACCGCACTGTCAGGGAATTTTTTGATGTACGGACTTGGGACACTCTGATATAAATGGAAGAGCCAACTATCTAGTTCTTAATGTTTTCAATAATTCAGTATATTTATTTTATATGTTCTTATGCATTGTCTCTTGTAATTAGTTATATATTCATGTATTATTATATTTTGTTTTATAGGTCTGCTATGCCAATGGAAATAAGAGGATTGCACTTTTGTAATTTTTAGTCCTCCTATTTGATCAATTATGGCATAGAAGTCAGTGTACACTGTGATGTTGTAAATAAAATACTAATGCTTACTTAAATGCTATTGACAGTGCTTTCCTTAATTAGCCCGATCACTGCTGTATACAAAGACGATATATTTCCCACGGGTGTGTATGTACAATTACAGGAACATAATTAAAATAAAACAACAAGATTACTGTCAGTGTTTGGACAGCAAACCAAGTTGAAACTTGTTTTGAAGTTCGAAACCGTCTTCGTTTACCGAACACATAAACAACACTTACAGAGTCGGTAAGAAAGACCGCGACGTCTACAAAGATTACTGCATGTGTTTTGACAGCAAACCAAGTTGAAACTTATTTTGAAGTTCGAAATCATCTTCGTTTACCGAACACGTAAACAACACTTACAAAGTCGTTAAGAAAGACCGCGACATCTAGCCTAAAATTACATCTACATACTATAGCAATAGTAGATCGGCGTATACAAGTAGCCTCAATTTATAAAGGAACTGTGGTCAAATTATCTGGCTTTGCTTTGCTTGCTTTGATCATAAACTCAAAATCTCAGTCGAGTTTAGTCCACTAGAATTCACTCCAATGCTCACACTTCGAAAAAAATATGATTTTTTAATAATTCACTGCCATTAGGTTCAACATGTGGCGAAATCATTTACTGATTGCTTGTATAAAGAAATAGTGAAAAGGAAATGATTGTCATTATAACCGTTAAAAATAAAATTTGTTATATTTTTATTTTTTAAATGCTCTTAGATTCACATTAAAAGTGGGGACGCACACACGAAGGATAAACACAATGACACTTTCTGCCGCTTTTCCGGTGCGCCATGCGTGCGCACATTAAAAGTTAATTCCGCTTCCCATTCACTTATTTCCGCTTCCGAAAGGTAAGACGAAATTCAAGGATGTGCGCTCTTGCATTTTCAAGTATCAGTCTCTTGCGCGGAAATGCGAATTTGTCATAACGCTGTTTCCTATTGGTTATATTACAACCAGACTCGGCGAAAGAAAAACCATGTCACAACATGCTGCACACATATGCTGCCACCTGTTGAATATAGTGGAAGCTAAATTTGAGGAGCACAGAAGTGATTGTCCGTAATATTTTCATCCCTCGCCGTAATACCGTAATTTGGGGTGACTTTCTGGAATGATTCCGGACGATCCGGAATGGTAGGCAGGTCTGTGTATACATGGGACCCTGACTGGTTATAGACGGTGGTGGATGTGTGTGTGTGTGTGTGTGTGTGTGTGTGTGTGTGTGTGTACGTGCGTGCGTGCGTGCGTGTGTGTGAACGATTAGCCTTGTAGCGTGGCTGAATATGTATTCCTAGAGAAGTCGGTATGGCGTTAGAATGAACAGATTTGCCGGGTCAAGGAGGAGGGGGATGAAGGCAGTTGCACTTTAGGCAGTTTTAATTAGGACTATATGCCAGAAACTACCTTGACGTAAGCAGCCTATATATAGTTGCAAGCTCCTCTCAACATATCAGTGGTTATCGATCAAATATATATATCGCCCTGAAAGTTTTTTGTTTTGGCTCACTGCGAGGGTATAGCATGACTGTGCTTGTAACGGAACGTTCCCGCTCGAATGTTGTCAAGTCGTGCAATGTTTTCATCTCAGCTATAAGTCATTGTAGATACTTCGGTGATTCTTCTTTGAATCTCCTTGTCTTGGTTTTTGTCTGTAATATTGTATCGCTGTCCCAGATAGATGTAGCTGTCAACGTTCTCTCTCTGCGTCGTGTGTTTATATATTGGTGTGTAATTTTCTAGCATCACTGTTGTCCTGCAGCATTTGTTGTAGTTCTTGCGGTGTAGTAGCGCGTGTGAGTATGTCGTCGGCGAAGCGCAGATGACTGAGATATTCTCCGGCTATCCTCAAGCATCTGGTTTCCCAGGTCAGTCTTCGGAATATGCTTTCGAGTGTTGCCGAAAACAGCTTGGGCGATATGGTGTCACCTTGTCGTACTCCTCTTGGTGTTGATCTTGTTGCTCTTTTTGTGTAGGAGGACTGTCACCGAGCTGTCGTATTGGTGTAGAAGTCTTTAAAGAGTTCGATGCACACGTCTTCTACCCCCTGTTCTTGAAGGGAGGTCAGTATTGCTTGAGTTTGCACCGAGTCGAAAGCCTTCTCGTAGTCGACGAAAGCGATGCAGAGCGGGATATTACATTATCGGCACTTCTCTTTCAGTTGGCTTAAGTCGTGTTACAATTGGTGTATTCGTACTTATATTGATAGTGTATTTAAAAAAATAGAGTTTAGAGTTAAATCGCACCAAGAAGGCTGTGGTGGGTAAAGACATTCGTAGGCCCTAGGCACCCGGCACTTTGTCCCTAGGTAAACCCACCCCACGGTATTCTAGTTAACATTTCACTATTTATATTTATACAGCTATATTGAATATGAGCACAAAGTGATTTCAAATCCAGCCAATACGTCCCTCATCCGCTCCACGGTAAATAATGATCACTCATTTATATAGTAAGCAAGTTACGCAATAACACCTCTATGACGTTTGTCACGGATTAGCGAGGTCTCCGTACACTAGATGGCTCAGTCTAGTAGGGTTCTTATATATCAAGGTCAACGCATATGAGAAAGAACGGTTATCGTGAACAAGCAACAAAGAACGAGGAAAATTTAATAAACGTTATTACAAGATATCTTCCTTTTGGAAAATAAAATAAAATAAATCTCGTAACCAAATCTTAATAGAACATAATAAACAATAACACTGAATCTTTGAATATTATCTAACTAAGAAAATAAATATACAATTAATCTTTCAACTATCAAATTCCACTTCCTTTCTAAGGTGGATTATACCACTACACGACCAAACACTAGGCGCTAAGTGTTATCTAAGAATAACTCCCATAAGATAAATACACATCATATAGCCAGCCATCGCGGACTCTCATTACAGTAATCGGTTACAACAAATATATATATATATATATATATGAATACTTCAAGGGTAATAATACCTCACTTCAAAACCACAGATAACTACCATTCATAATACAGCAAATAATAGATACGTTCAATCAGAAAATAGACATTTACACTGGGCTAATCCCATCTCGAATCTATACGAACGTTTGTTGAAGTCAACACGCCGGGCTCAGAATACAGTCAGAACGGTGTATCTCGGCCGCACGAGTGATGATGCCGGGCAATTGACGATTGCCGTCGTACGCCGCGAATTCTCGAGTCGCGTCCGTTCTATGATCGACTTGTCTCGCACGGTCGCAAACGATTGCGAAGTCAGTTGAATACGTTCGCGTGAATGACGACGCCGGGCGGTAGACGCTTACCGCCGGCCGCTATGAATTCTCGAGTCGCATTCGGTAATTCGATCGAGAGGTCTTGCCCGATCGAGAAGTCGGATGAACGGGTTCGCACGAATGACGACGCCTGGCAGTATACGCTTACCGCCGGCCGCTACGAGTCGCAATCGGTCAAGCTGTCGGACGATGTCTCTGTGAGACCGCTGTTCGAGGATGGTCCGAGCTGGGTGAGTGCGTCGCGATTATCGCTCATCGATGCAAATACGTTGGGGCCGACCGAAAAGTTGTTTCAATAAACCGCTGACGTGGTGGCATGGCTTCTTCGAATCTCGAACAGTCACTCTGGACGCTGAATATTACACACACACAAGTTTGGGAAAGTACCCCACGTTAACGATTCCCACCTCGCTTCACGACTTGATTTGCCATTCTCTTGGCAGTAGGGCAACCTGTCTCGTCCAACCCTGGATCTGTCCCAGTCCTTTGCCAGCGCCCAGATCGCGAAATGCGTACGACAGACGTTTATATAAACGGAAGGGGGCGCGCGCGATAGTGTAGTGGTTAGCACATCCGCCTGACATGCCGGCGCCCCGAGTTCGAAACCCGGACCGGGCAGGTATGGTATATTTGGTGTAAAAACCTGGCTCTCAACATTGGGGACTGTGTATCCCTCGTGACTCGGAGATCACGTTAATGTCGGTCCCGTCTCAATTTGGGACGTAAAAGAACCACTGAGGACGACAAGCACCCTGGCAGTGACCACCCTCAGTGCCAGCATAGAAAGGTCGGCTTGGCGATAATGTTCTGAAAAAGGCTGACTAGTTGAATGAGACCTCATAAGATCACTGTAACCACAATATATATACAGACTAGTCAGTTAATAGAACGTTGCCGAGTGCTGGAAACAACTAGAACTAGAACTAGACCTATTTACACACCATATGACAGGTTTCTATAATTTCTATTGGTTAATACAATATACAGTTCAAGCTAGGTATTGTGGAACACCCTCTAAGATACAGTGAAACCACCTGCTTGCCTAGAAACGCTAGCAACAGAATACCACGCCCCACTGAGCGCATCTGCAACCGAGTTGCTGTAATTACGTAACTAAGCCTATCTACTGGCTTGACCTTCCTCATTTACAAAATTAAACCAAAGGAACGCAGATTTGAACATCCACAAATAGCAGAAATGCTACAACGTTTGTTAAATATAATATTGTAGGACCTACATCAGTATTATTCCCAGCTTGCAAAACTCATTAGGCCAATGACGTAGGCCTATAAATAAAACTTATACTGTAGCCATAATTTTCCAAATCATGTCTTGCTAATTGGGTTTCTGGAATATTCAGTCTAAAAAATATGCTCGAATATTTTGATGGGCCCCTAGCCTTCGTGGGCACGTGCCTGTGGTGTCTATTGGTTACTCCGCCAATGCACGGGGTGTTTGTACGCCTAGTTGTCTCCGTTATTGGCGACAGCAGAAATTTTAATTATAATGGTCACTGGGAACGATTTTATAATCAAAATACCGTAATGGTCGTTAACTGAGGCCTTTGGGTGAGCATGTCTTGCTTCCTATTGTTTATTTTAAATAGCAGTATCTTTGCTAAACACTTGCAACAAATTATGCATGTTCACTGTCGAATTGCAGTATGATTATAATTATTATATGGACCACTTTCATGTATGTATTGCTTTTATTACTTTTATTAACCTATTTCGTGATTTCATTATTTGTATTATGAAATGTTTACCTAACATTGTATTCCCTATTTATATCCGCTGCTCAGCAAGCAAAAGCCACTTATCCAATGTTATTTATTTAGATGCATCCAGCCTCCGGTTTGGGGGAACTAGTTCCACGTGAAGGATTCCACGTGGATTAGTGGTGGTTTATTTGAAATCGTGACGTGAATAAATGACTTGAGACTCCGGCCCAAATGTTTAACGGCAACGCCGAAAATTCGTCATCACTATCTCCCCCTCGAGCGCGAAAAATTTCCAACAGCTCAACGGGGATGGATGTTTATGAGAAATCTGTCATCGAACGAAAACCGACCAACGATTCATGGATGTCGAATCATTAAGTACAGTTTACATGGTTCAGTCAAATATACAACACATCGATTGCCGAGAACGTTGATAAGGGAGTATTTTATAGTTTCCGTTCCTAAAGTGAACGCACAACGTTACCTGGTCTAGCCACGCGTATCGTTTGTCCTCCTGTAATCTGTACGCAAATGAGTTAGGATAATCGAGGTGATTGCTGACGAAACAAGCACACATACACATTTAGTATTTTTATTTCCTAGCACATCTGCTTGTTGTTGTTGATGTTCGTTAATACAAACTTCACGTGTCGTAAATGAATAAGAAACTACATCACTGAACAATAGGGGCGTAGGCTTACTACTGCTACCGTTAATAGCACCTGTCGAACTTTACTACTGGGCAATTTGGCTCAGAGGAAAATCAGCAGCTGGGCGCCATCGGCAAACAACATTTCTTTAAAGAAAGCAGCAAGGCGAATTTTGAGAACAGGCAGCCACCTATTTAATGAATATTTAGAACGTGTAAATAATTAAGTGGTTGATTACTGGAGCTGCAGGTTTAGACCTCCAACTACATTCCCTTTAAGGCTTCTCACAAACCCACCATTTGAGGCTCGTTCAAGCAAAGCGGAGGCAGTATACGCCTACACGTGTCTTGGATCAACAAAATACCTCAAACTAAACGCCACACATCGAGGTTTGTTCAAACAAACCGGGCGGGGCGTGAGCGTGAATGAATACATTTTACATTAATTACAAACACGTCATATTTCTGCGTTAACACATGTTGACAGAAAGTTGCTCAATTATCGCTCAACCGAAGATTTTATAATATTTAATATGCATGTATATATATATATATATATATATTGCATACACAACTGAACAATAACGCTACATAAAGGAATACTCTAGGGATCGGCAACCTGCGGCCCGCGGGCCAACTGAGGCTGAGGAATTTTCAGTTCGCCTCCACTTTCGAGACCACAACACCAATATGAGAGACACACACGAGGAACACAAAGAATGCACACGTATTCATACCAGGAGAAAACCCTGAAAGTCCGGACACGTATACGTAGAGTTCAGAGTGATGACACGAAATATAGCAGATCGTTTTAGCAATATCAGAACTCGCAGTGGGGAGTTGCCCTGATATTCCAACCTGTTCCAGGTGAAAGTCGACGACGGGATCGTTTATTATGCAGATGGAGACACTCAAAACGACCTCCAAGGAAATATGTCGCAAGCACTTAAAAAAAATTAACAAGATTGCCAACCAGAGAATTAACTCTAGGTGCAGGTGGACAAGGAAGCCCTTTGGCTTATCGAGAGTCCGACCCTTTTATCTATGTGTATCCCGCCTGTCTGAGGTATGTGTCGATTTTATTTTAAAACATTCACGCTACTAGCACCACACAATCAGCAGGTAATCTGTTCCATTCATTTACAGTCCTTTGTGAAAATGAAAACTTTCTTATATCCAATCTACTCTGCTCCTTTGCCAATGTAAGTTCATGTCCTCTAGTCCTTCTATCTTTCTTAACTGAGAAAAAAATATTTCTATCAATATTTTCATAACCCTTCAATATTTTAAACACTTCTATCTGATCTCCTCTCAATCTCCTGGTCTCTAGTGTTGTTAAACCGCATTTTTTAGGCGTATTTCGTAACTAAGATCCCTCAGTTTTGGTATCATTTTAGTTGCTCTCCTCTGCACTCTTTCTAGCATATCTATGTCCTTCCTGCGATATGGCCTCCATGCTTGAATACAATATTCTAAATGAGGCCTAACTATTGTTTTGTACAGCGGTATTATTAGCTCTTTTTCCTTATATGTTATGTTTCGCCTAATTAATCCAAGGATTTGATTTCCCTTTGAAGCTGCAATTCCGCACTGCTCTGAAACCTTCATATCAGCACTAATGGTTAACCCTAAGTCCTTTTCTGTTACAGTAGTACTTAGTACAGTACCCCCCCCCCCCCCCCCCCCCCCATTGTATATTCTACCTCTTCGTTCCCATGTCCTGTGTGGAGGCATTTACATTTCCCAAAATTGGGAAATGTAAAGAAGAACTATATCCTGGTTTAATGAAAAATGCCAATCGCATTTTGCAATATGTTTGCCGCTTGTAATTTACACGTGTGAGTAACTGTTTTCGAAGATGAATGTGATGTATTTAAAATGTGTTTATTAACGATCACATGGTCAAACGTGACTACTGTTAAACCGGAACTTAGGCTGACTCACGGGAGCACCAATTGTGCGATTCACAGCATACCTCCCCACTTTATTTAGATGTACACCCATTACGGTAATAACACTCAAAGATCCACGATAGGTAGCCAGCCTGATGCTACTTTAACAATTATAAGTTCAGACGTTCAGGCGGCTTCCTGCATCGTGTCGAACGTCTAAGTTCTGCTACGGCTGTAACTAATACATAATGTAATTATTTATTAGAAAGTGGCGTAACGGGAAATGGGCAGCCTTGAAATTGTCTCTGTCAAGGCTCAAGCGATGTTGGTATACAGCCGTCACAGACATCCTTGACTCGAATGCCTGGAATAATATGTTAATACATGGCTTAGCTGTACTGCATATGTGTACATATTGACAGTCCTGGTCAATACGTGATAATAGGAATTCACAGGCTTGTATATTTTGTAAGTGTTTGTAACACAGATGTCGCATTACTCTGTAGGCTGGTCGCCATTGTAGATTCTATCTCAATTGAGATGTATGTATGGAAGTATATAAGTAGTATATAGGGGGGTCTGGTTATCCATCCCAAGGAGTTTCGGAGTCATTTTTGGTTGATATTAGGGAGGTTTCGAAAGCCGCCCCCCTGAGCAAAGTGAGTAGTCACGTGACCGTGTGTGGGAGCGTGTGTAGCGCCTCCTGGCGGTGGAATGAGTAGCCATGGAAGGGTTATTGTGTATATATGAGAGACTGAAGAGGGAATTGTAATAACAAAAGTTCAAAGAGGAAAGGTATTGAAAGAAACGAAAGATCAAAGAGTCATAACGAAAGATCAAAGAGAAAAGTTTTAAAAGGTGATGAAAGGTGTATAATGAGAAATAAAAAAGTAAACGGAATGATGTAATAACGAAAGAACAAAGAGAAAACGTTATAATATATATATATATATATATGAAACTTTAAAATGTGTATAGGTATGCTTGTATGTATGTATGTGTGTATGAAAGAGAGATTATATATATATATATATATATATAATATAATAACCAACAAACACCACAGTTTGAAAGTTGAATGGTGTATTGATGTCAACGAACTATGAAATCTTCAAAGCCGTCATCGCTATCGTCTGTCTCCTCACACCAATTTTCCATGTCCCCCGTGTCGACAGGGGCAACAGGGTCGGGGTCAAACCAAGGATTGGGGGGATCGTAAAGTCCCCGTGTCTGGACCAGCTCCGCCATGACGTTACATAATGTATAACTGTGGTATTCGCGGAGCTCTTCGTCTCTGGAACATACATTAAAACTCTCAAAGCGTATGAACGAGACGTTAAATATATGAAAACTTTGAAAATATCTTCTCTGAAACATATATGAAAAAGTTGAAAATGATCAAGCGAGTGGAATAAGGCAGCGATGTAACCAGACACCGCGTAGGGAACCGACACACGATAAAAGGGCAAGCTAGATCAACGGACTATGATACAATACGTAATGGAGACGTCTGCTGACGCAGTCGGTAACCAAACACCGCGTAGCTAGTCGAAACGACAAACATTGAGGAAAATAGTAAAATAATCGTTGAACACTCACGTGTAATCATCAATATCGGAGTCACTACTCCAGGTGTCATCGGTGTCATAACCATCGGGAGACCTGAAAGGTAATAAGATAACCGTGATACATAACGAACGTAAACATGGACAACCGTGAGTGACACATAACGAACGTAAGAGCATAATATAATAGAGGTGAGACGTCACAGGTAGTTTATGTGAAGAACACTGTGATTATGTATGATATGTATAGGATATCTATCGGATAAAACAAAGCAAAGAATATATATATATATATATATATCTTTATAATAATAATAATAATAAAAGTACTTACACAACTTCGAGACCATCGTCGCGAAGACGCCATTCAGCACGGAGTTGAGTCCAGGGTATCGACGACATAGCAATTGTGAATGAGATGAAGAATGTAACAAACGAGCCGGTATATATAGATAGAGCATACGTATGCAGACACACTATGAAGACAACTTGTGGGACACACTGTGGAGTGGAAATATACCGGGGTATGAAAAGCACCGAAGCCCCAGGGACGTATCTAGGGACGTCACCTGGACCATGCCTGGTTAACAACGCGGTTATAGAAAATATCGAAGTGGTAAAGTACAAACCGATACCAGTCATATGACAGAGGAAGCAGCTGCTGATAAGCGCGTGATGCCAATTAGACGACGACAATGGAATGCGCCTTATCAGAACGCTAACAATACAGTCGGAAGAAAAGAACTCTGTGAGTGGTCAGCGATGAAACATATGGCGGTCAAGAGCTTGGATATACAATTCAGGGGTGCTGGTCACTTCCTATCGAATTTCTATCCGTGTGAGATACATATATGGGGCGAAGTCTTTACTTGTACAGAAGCAGCATATCAATTTAAAAAAGCTAGACATTTTCACGACGAGAACACAGCGAGAAAGATTCAGACCGCGCGCACTGGAATACAGGCGAAATACTGGAGTAAAAGCATTCGTTGGACAACCGATCGAGTCGTTTCATGGCTGTCACAACGTCGGAGCGTGATGCACGCTATACTAGCCGTCAAGTTTCGTGTCTCTAAACTACGCCAACGCTTGTTGGCTACAGGTGACGCACGACTTATTGAGAATGTACCCAGTGCAGAGGGGTTTTGGGGTAAGAGCTCAAACCGTAACAAACCAGGTAAGAATATACTCGGTGTGATACTTATGCAGGTGAGAGACTTCGTTAGACAGCGCTCTATACGGCTTACATAAGGCGCTCATTAAAAACAGACAGGCAGCCACGCGGTGACAAAGTACGGGAGAGTGAGAGATAAGGTCACGCGCACGATAAGATGTGAACACCCAGGGGCGCGATAGCATCATCTAGGGGTGTCACGCGCTTGATCCCTGGAGGGATTGAATTGTATATAAACCCACGGTAAATCCAACAAGACAAACACTCTCTCTCAGTCTCGCTGCCGTTCAAAGCTCTTCACCGATACCTACACGACAAGATGGCGACATCCAACAACGAGGAAATGCTCCTGTCGGAACTCGAACAAGTAAGTGACGGAACGTACGCATTTACTCGTCCACTGACACTAGTAACATGTGCTCTGTCCCCCGAATACGTATGTTACCCGGCATGTAAAATATGTAATCGGAAAATTCTTCTTGAAACGACGAAAGGAGGGCACCATAACGTTAGTATATGTTCGGTGCACGGGCGTCAGAAGGGAACTGCCGTTTACAAGTATGCTACGGGTCTGCTTTTCGCTGATCACAAGGGCAATGAAGTGTGGGCAACAGGATTTGACCAGCTAGTACAGGAGGTCGTGGGAGGAATGACAGCAAGCGACTATATGTCGCTTAAATCCGGCGACGAACGCTACCAATCACTGAATGTCCTACGTGGCAAACAGGCTAGGGTGACAATTAGAAAGACAAGAAAGGCAGGGTATCAAAATTATACCGTGATAGCACTGGAAATAATCCACTCGTAAGAACCGCCAACTGACAGCGACTCAGGTGACACCTTCTGACGGAGTATAGAGAGGTTCTGTTCCTAACTCCCGTAAGAGGCGCCAACTGACAGTAACTTACTGTTAGGTGGCGCCGTCTGACGGAGTATAGAGAGAGGCTGTTCCTAACTCCTGTAAGAGACGCCACCTGACAGTAACGAAAGAGTAGGTGACGCCCCCAGACGGAATATATATATATATATAGAGAGAGAGAGAGAGACCCTGTTCCTAGAGGTTGTCTACCTATGTGATACTATGATGTTCTGCCGTATGTTGTAGACGCCTCCTCGGTCATCCGAGGCAGTTCTGTCAACCCCCGTGCGTGGCGTGAAACGTCGACTGTCATTCAATGACGAGGCAAGTGTCATTCACGTGGGGTCATGTTCATGGTCTAGTGATCAGAATAATGATGATATTGCTAACGATGGTGATTTTGATACTGATTGGTCTGACTACGACGAGAGTCGGAGACCTAGTGAATTACAGGAGGCAGTAGAGAGAGTGAATGCAATTCAGAAACGAACGGAGTACATGATAGATGACGACTTATTTATAGCCACTATAACCACTGCATGCATTCGTCAGGTAGCCGAAGGACTGTACCTTCGCTACGCGAATGTTCACGAAGACGTGTATAAAGTAGATCGTTCGCGTATATTTCATGCTTTTGATATGGCAGTATCCGATTTGGTGTGCGAATCGCGCGTGCCGTGGTTTGCTCGTGATGTCGTGTCACGAGTGAAAACGAGTCTCCGTAGTCGTGGTATAACCATGTCGGATGAGACGGAAGACGGATCACCGAAGGCGCCGCAGCCCTGGTACCTACAAGACGACACGACGGGAAGGCAGGTCTGGTGCTCCGAGCTGATGCTGGTAGCATGCGATGCTATCGTTCGGTTCGTGAGCAACGAATTGTGGCGCACTTTCGAAAGTGAGACAAATGTCATCTACCTGGTACGTAGCCATCTGATCCAAGACAGCGTGACATGTGCAGTACACCATTACAGGTTTATGGTGGACACACCGAAGCGGGCACGTGACATCATAACACGTGTGCAAGCCATCCTGCGTGTGCGCGGTATACCTCTGTTGGATGAGGAAACACCCTGCTAATGTTGTTCTTATTGTGTTGTCAGGTCAGCGCTGCTCCCTCTAGCGGACTAGATCTCATTCAAAGATCGTATGATGAGAAGCCGCTTGAGTGGGCACCTAGAAAAAGACACCGTCACCACACTCCACTCCGACAGACTCTCCTGACGCATCTAAACGCCCAGCGTCACGTGACGGCTCTGCAAATGTCGTGTGAGTGTACAACACCACCACCACCATCCGACGAGTCGTTGGACATGACTTGCGATGACGATACATCCGAATACGAGACACTCCGGACGGATTGTTCGACCCTCGATATAGCCGCCGATGGACATATCGTGTGGTCAAAAACGGACACGTCGATGCCGTGGACATATCCGGTTCTGTTCGGTGGCGTACAGGACCTGGAAATAAATATCCAGAGTTTAGCTGCGGTCCTGTTCGTCACCAAAAGATGTAGCCTCGATACGGCCGTGCAGACGATTTGCAGAGAACTTGCGCGGAACATCGAGTCCGCTGAACACGTTACATACATTAAGGACTCACTCCAGAAGCGTCTGCAGTGACGACAAGAGGAATTGCGCCCCTACGCTATAGCTGGGGTTATAGGCGCCGCTTGTCTGTCGCTGTAGACGCTTAGATTAGCTTTCTTATACTCGCTTTTACTGTATAATTCAACGACTAAAGATGTATGTATGTATGTAATCCAGGAATCCGGTGTCTGTTGTTCTTGTCATAGCTCGTTACGATCGATGAATACATACCCCTCCTCTCCCCTCCGTCTATATACACGCACACTCATACAAGCTCCTATGACGTCACACTAGGATATATAGACGCGTACAAGGATCTCCTATCCTTCAGTTGTAGGTAGACGATGAAGCAGCACACGTGTCGTCACTGTGGTCTCGTGCTCGATACACACGCCGACATACAACGCCACATAGACCAAACGCATACATCAACACACGACGACGACGATCATGCTTACAGTAAACCACCGCCACGAGTGGTGCCATCTGGCGAACCACCAAAAAGTACTAGGCACCCCTGTTCGAGATGTGGAAGAGACTTCACGAGACGTGGCAACCTGCTACGTCACAACAGGCAACCTTGTGACACCTCACAAAAAACACTACACCGATGCGAGATATGTGCACGTGAGTTCACGAGACGTGACAACTTGGTACATCATATCAGGACGGTATGCAGCCAACGGGCGGAAGCGAGCGAGCCACCCCTACGCAAACGAGCGAGATGCGCAGAGCGACCACGTGTGAGTGCCGACGATGAAGACCCGATACAACCACCGCCCCGACTCCCCTTCGCCGATACTCTATCGAGGGAACTACGAGACGTCATCCGAGAGTACTGGATGACCATCCGAAACCACGTGGCTAGAGGACCCGTGCAATCCAGGTACAATTACAGAGTATCGACACTGGACACGAGCGCCCTAGAACCGTCACTGAAGATCATGTTCTGCGAACAGACGCACGCCTTTAAGATTAATCTTAGTTATGGTTTTGTTCTAAGGAACAAGACCACGAAGAGGTACAGGTATTTCCATTCGTCTTGTAACTGCTGCGGCCGTTACCTTGACGAACCGTGTCTGATCACAAACACTGTAGACTTTGATGCGTTTCTGGAACGTATCCGAGAAACAGACGTGCTGCAGTGGGTCATCAATCAGCGTCCGGACAGTCAATGGGTGTGCGAGGTGGTCACGAATGTCACCTTCTTCGTCAATCACATCGTAGATCACCCGATAGGATGTGTGGATATCACACTACCGAGGTACATCAAACGAAACAAAGCCGTCATCGGATTGGAAAGAGACGATCACAACAGGAAGTACACCGACAATCTGTGTCTCTTCCGGTGTCTGGCTCTGCATCGTGGATGCGACCGACACCACCTGGAACCCGCCGTGAAGCTACTCTACGCGAAGTACAACCGTGACGGAGTGGCAATGAAAGACTTTGACGGGGTGGTAATGAAAGACTTTGACGGGGTGACAATGGACGATCTCTATCGCGTCGAGACCACCTTTGAGACCAACGTGTGCGTCTACAAACTCGTCGAATCGGAAGAAGAAGGCGGAAAGGTGACTGCCGAACTCGTACGCCGGTCCTTGTGTCACTATCCCGAAACGATATACGTCAATCTTCACGAGACACACTGTTCCTACATACAAGACGTGAACATGTACTGTCACTCTTATCGATGTAGGAAGTGTGGCGACGCGCTATGGAAAGACACATACCACCTAGAGAGACACGAGCGCGGGTGTACGGGAGGCATGCGAAAGATCTATCCCGGTGGTGTCTACCATCCGTCGCCGACAGTCTTCCAGTGCTTGGACGACGAAAACATTCACGTTACCGAGTGTTTGCGTTACTATCCGTATCGCGCCACCTTCGACTTCGAGTCCTGGTTCGATACGTCACAGCTTCCGTCGGACAGCGCCAAAGTCCACTGGGTGGCTCGTCACGTACCGTTGAGCGTGTCCCTGGCGAGTAACGTACCCGGATTCGAACAGGTACAATGCTTGATCACGGATGGTGACAGCAACAAGTTGGTAGCCAACATGATGGGTATCCTTCAGACGATGAGCGAAGCAGCCTACGACGCCATCGTAGACAGTTACGAGGGTACACTACACGAAATCGGGGAGGCTATCACGACGTGGGACGAACAGGAGGCATCCGCTGCAGAAGGAGACGACAACGAGTCACGACGAAAACCGACCAATCCCTACAAAACTCTCATGGGTCAATTGTACGGTTGGCTTCATCAGTTGCCCGTCATCGGCTTCAACTCGAGCAGGTACGATCTGAACGTCGTCAAACAGTTCCTGGTACCCTACTTCCTGTCCGAAAAGACACCAACAGAGGACGGGGAGGAGGAGGAAGAAGAAGAAGAAGAGAGGAAGGATGCAGGGACGTTTCACGTGATCAAACGCGGCAACACGTTTATGTGTCTATCGACGGACGACCTCAAATTCCTCGATATGACTCATTATATCGCCCCTGGATTCTCGTACGACAAGTACCTGAAAGCGTACGGTTGCGAGGTCACGAAAGGTCACTTCCCGTACGAATACATGGACAGCTTGGAGAGACTCGACGACACCGCTCTACCTCCCAAAGAGGCCTTCTTCAGTCGACTGAAGAACGAAGGTATATCCGACGACGACTACACGCGATGTCGGAAGGTGTGGCGAGACAACGACATGGAGACTCTACGCGACTTTCTCGTCTGGTATAACAACAGGGACGTCGTGCCGTTCTTGGAAGCCATCGACAAACAGTTCGACTTCTACCAACACCGCGGTATCGACATGTTCAAACAAGGGATCAGTATACCTGGTTTGACCTTGTCCTATATGTTCACCTACGTGCCGAAGAGGACGTTCTTTACGCTCTTCAACGAGACGAACAAGGACGTCCACCAGCTCGTCAGAGAGAACATCGTCGGAGGACCGTCACTCATCTTCACCAGACACCACGAGAAGGGGGTCACGAAGATACGTCGTAACGACTACGGTGATGAGGCTCGAACGTGTCAGTCCATCGTTGGCTATGATGCGAATGCATTGTATCTATGGTCGATATCGCAAGAGATGCCAACGGGATGGTACACGCGACGACGGGAAGAGAAGGAGTTCCGACCCGAAGCGGCACAGCCCACAGGTCAGATGGCTGTCGAATGGCTGACGTGGGAGTCCGAAAGCACGGGACTCGTCATACGTCACCAGACCAACGGTCGAGAGAAGCGCATCGGTAAACTATCGGTGGACGGTTGGTGTAGCGAAACGAAGACGGCCTATCAATTTCACGGGTGCTACTATCACGGTTGTCCGTGTACCGGTCGTGAGGTCAACGAGGTCAACGGGAAACCCATGACGCAACTGCTCGCCGAAACGCAAAAGAACACGGCCTATCTTCGACACTTTGTGAGTGTCGTAGAGATGTGGGAATGCGAGTGGAAGGTCGCGAGACGCGATCCGTGCGTGAAACAGTTTCTGGACGTTCGACAACGTCGTCGACACGTGCGCTGGAAAATGACGACACAACAGATCCTGACAGGGGTGCGCAACGGTAGCGTGTTCGGTATGATTCAGTGCGACATACGTGTACCGGAGGTCCTGCGCGCGCACTTTGCCGAGATGCAGCCCATCTTCAAGAACATTCACCTGACCCGCGACGACCTCGGACCGTTCATGCGTCGCTACGCCGAAGAACACGACATCATGGCGACACCGCGTCGCATGCTCGTCGGGAGTTATCGTGGGGATAAGATCTTGCTCGCCACACCTCTCTTGCTATGGTACCTCGCGCACGGACTCGAGGTGACGCACGTCTACCAGGTCATCGAGTACACACCGGTCGCCTGCTTCCGACGATTCGGCGAGGCGGTGTCCACTGCACGTCGCGAAGGAGACGCCCAACCTGACAAGGCCATGATCGCGGATACCAACAAACTTATGGGTAATTCTTCGTATGGGAAATGTATCACCAACGTCGATAAGCACCGCGAAGTCACCTACTGTACGGAGAAGAGCGCATCATCCACGATCAACAATCGTCGCTTCCGTCAACTCGACGTCGTCGCCACCGATGCGTACGAGATCGAAATGCACAAGCGTACCGTCAAATACGCTCTGCCTACACACGTGGGATTCTTCGTGTTGCAATGGGCCAAACTGCGCATGTTGGAGTTCTACTACGACTTTATGGTCAGGTACGTGGATCGTCCGCTGTTCGAGTACTGCGAAACCGATACGGATAGCGCCTATTTGGCTCTAGCCGGAGAGTCCGTCGACGACCTCGTGACCCCGGCACTACGTGACCACTACTATCGTCACCGCTCCGAATGGCTACCGTCCGAATGTTGCGACGATCATCGGAACGACTACATACGCTGTCGACTAGCCGGACGTCCGTGGAACGGCACCGAGACATGTTGCAAGGCGCGCAAGGCGTACGACAAGAGAAAACCTGGACTCTTCAAGGTCGAATGGTCCGGCGACTGTTTCCTGGGACTGTGCGGCAAGACCTACTATTGTTCGGGTACGGTCGATAAATACACCACCAAAGGACTGAACAAACGACTCAACGCTATCGACAAGCAGGCGTTCCTGGACGTGCTGACCAGTCTTCGTAGTGGAAGCGGAGTGAACCGTGGGTTCCGGGTCAATCACTCGTCCGTGCTGACGTACACCCAGGAACGCGCGGCGTTGACCTACTTCTATGCCAAGCGCGTGGTCAACGAGGACGGAATCACCACGGGTCCGGTGGACGTGTAACACCGAACCACTGCTGACACGATGAGGAAATGCGCCCCTACGTCAGTGGGGGTTATAGGCGCCTCTAGCTGTCACGCGGTTAGTAGGTGGGAGACACACGAACAAAATAACACTATTTAGTCAGATACCACGCAATCGATAGTCATAGCGCAGCATGTCACGGACGGGAACGGTCGTAGCTGTAGTACTAGTGGGAATACTCGGTCTGTACGTCTTGTACGTCTTGTTCCGCGATCCCTTCCTTCATTGGTGTGACGGAGGTGTCGTAGTATCTAACAGCACAGCGGACAACGTGTCGAACAGCGACTACTAGATGGACACGCGATGGAAACACCCCTTCACCTGTATCGTCGCGGGTCCGACGGGATGCGGTAAGAGCACGTTCGTGATGCGTCTGCTACGTCACGCCGCGACGATTATCGATCCGCCTCCAGAGAAGATCACGTGGTGTTACGGTGTATGGCAGAGTACCTACGTCGACAACGACCTGGTACGCTTCGAGGAAGGCTTGCCGAGTGGTGCGTTCGATGCGTCGACGCGTAACCTCGTGGTCATCGATGATCTGATGGCGGAAACGGACGAACGGGTCACGACCTTGTTCACAAAAAAGAGTCATCACCAGAACACATCCGTACTGTATCTCGTGCAGAACCTGTTTCCGAAGAACAAGGAGAGTCGCACGATCAGTCTGAATACACACTACATGGTAGTCTTCAAGAATCCTCGCGACGCGTCACAGATCGGTCACTTGGCGCGACAGATGTATCCGGGGCGCCTGAAGTATGTACAGGAAGCGTTCCGAGACGCCACGACGCCTCCGTACGGTTATCTCCTCGTCGATCTGAAACAGGGCACGCCCGACGACATGCGTCTGCGCACGGGCGTCCTTCCGGACGACGGTGTCCAGTACGTGTACCAACCCAGAGTATAAGACGTCTGCGCGCACGTCTCGTCCCTTCAGTCGCAGTATGATCGTGAAGACAACAGCATGTCCGAACTCGTGAAGAAACACCTCCTCTGCATACAGACGCTGAACAGGTACAAGAGCACGACATTGAGACGGGCCATCATCAGAAACGCCGACGCCGATCTGTTGTGTGCACTAGCCGAGTGTGCCTACAACATATTGAAGAAGAACGTGCCCTTGACCGACGCGCAGAGACGCGCTCTGAGTGTGTACAAAACAAACCTGCGCGCTTTGGCACAGAGAGACGCGCCGGCAGCGAGGAGACGTCGCATCTTGCTACGTGGTAACAACCAGGGCGGCGGGGGACAGACCGGTGGTTTCCTGTCGGCGCTGCTGGCACCTTTGGCCGGTGCGGTCTTTCTACCCTTGCTAAAACAGGTGCTACTCAAGTAGACGACGATGGAACACACACGGAAGATGGCTTTGGTAGATCCACGACTGTTGGATAGTCTACGCGCGCCGGCACCGACGGATATCCTAGGACGTAAAGTACAGGTGCTCGACGACGAGATGAAAGTCATACTCGACAGACAAGATCTCGCCGACGGTGACAAGGTCGTCATGTATAATCAAGTGTTGCAACGTCACAACGCGTTGGCCGATCGACGCGTGCGCGAACCAGTGCGCGTGATGACGGTCAACAAGGACACGATGGTTACAGCGGCGGGGGCGGCGGCGGATCCGACCCCGCCAGAGGCGGGGGCGACAGGTATGGAAGCGGCGGTGGCGACAGGTATGGAAGCGGACGTCGTCGACAGCGTTCCTAAGGCGCTGCGGACCAAAGCTAGACTACTGATGGAACGTCTGAAACGAGACGTCGTGTGGAATGCACGCGGAGAGCTCATGCACAAAGGCGTAGCGGTACCCGGCAGTAACGTGGTGGACCTCGTGAACGATCTGTTGCGTCAACGCAAGACCGTTGCCAGTCCAACGGGGTGGCAGGTGTTTACGCGTCAACTCGGTACCATGAACCTACCCCTGGAGTTGGTGGGTAACGAGGTCAGGAGACTGGCCATTCAACGGGAACAAAGGAGGAGTGCCGTAGCGGCAGCGGCCACACGGTCGGTTGGTAGAGCGCGTCGATCGCTGCAGTGGACACCCCTCACGCGGAGACGAATGAGCCCGTCCACTCTACCTACGCCACCGGTCTCGACTAGTAAGGGATGGGAGGATCTCAGATAAAAGAGGCGCACCGTCTCGATTCGCCGACATAATGTGCGATTCACAGGATAGTCTACGTCGTCTGTATACCGGTGTCGCTTACGCCGGACTTCCCATCGTGTGCGGCATTATCGGCGATTATATCATACGATCATGGTGCGACGACGCAAACAGCTGGAGGACGTCTACTTCGATCCCGCCAAGGTGGGAAGTTACGGTGGAATCGCGTCTTTGCGACGAGACGTGCCACGCGTACCGAGAAAGATGGTCGAACAATGGCTATCGGAACAGAACGCCTATACCCTACACAAACCGGTCAGAGTTCGTTTCAAGCGACGACGCACGGTCGTCGGAGGACGGGATCAACAGTGGCAAGCCGATCTCGTCGACGTGACCAGTCTGAAAAAAGAAAACGACGGTACGACGTTCCTGCTCACGGTGATCGACGTCTTCTCGAAAGTCGCCCGATGCGTTCCGCTGAAGAACAAGTCGGCGACCTCTGTGTCGAAGGCGCTGAACGGACTCTTCACCGACGTACAGCCGTTGTTTTTGCAGACCGATAGAGGTCTGGAATTCTATAACCGTAGCATTCGAGGTGTATTGGACAGGTACGGCATCCAGCACTTCTCCACCTCTAACGAGGAGATCAAGTCGAGCATCGTGGAACGCTTCAATCGCACGCTAATGACGCGGCTGTGGCGATACCTGACACATAAAGAATCGTGGCGATACATCGATATCCTTCCGGATCTGGTGCGCACGTACAACGACACGCCCCATTGCAGTATTGGGATGCCACCGTCGCAGGTGGATGCGACTAATCAGGAAGAGGTGTGGCAGCACCTGTACGGTGGTCATCACGGTAAGGGCGTACCCAAGTACCACGTGGGGGATCGCGTGCGTATCAGCAAGGTCAAGAGACGATTCGCCAAAGGCTACACGGTGAATTGGACAGAGGAACTATTCACGATACGTGAGGTGCATCCGTCCGATCCGCCCGTCTATTGTCTAACGGACGATCTCGGAGAGATACTGGACGGTACCTTCTACGAACCGGAGTTGCAGAAGGTGACGGTTCCGGTCGATAAACTGTACCGCGTGGAATCGATAGTACAGCGCCGCAAGGTAGGCAGGCGACGGGAGGTGTTGGTGAAATGGTTCGGATACCCTTCGAAATTCAACAGCTGGATCGACGCCAAGGCTCTCGTCGGCTATAAAGCCTAGTCACGCGCCCGTCGCGATATCAGTCGTCCACGCATGGCAGACAAGACGACATCACGGATTACCGTTAGTGACGACGAAGAAGAAGAAGACGACGTCGACGCTACTCCACCAATAAAGAAAGAGAGGACTCCGTGGCATATATTTGGTACCGCGTGTCCCAAAGAGGAGATAGTCTTTCTGTGTCAAGTCGTCGTCTTGTACACGGTCATCTTGGTCAGCATCTACAACCTGACGTTCGGTCACCACGTCAATCCGACTCTTTTTGGACGGCCCTGTTGAGTAGTTCGTTGGGTTACCTGCTACCCAGTCCGACGTTGAAACAACATGGCGACGAGTGATTTCTATCTCACGTTGCCCAGCAATGCTTCCATGGACACGCACCCCGACAACACGCTGACCCACTACGTCACGACGCTACCGAAACGTATCCTACTACGAGGACAATGGGAGTGCGGACTGGTGGAGGTACAGTACCCACACAGTTTGTACAACATCGTAGGCGACGAAGCGGGGTTCGCCGTGTCACTACCAATAGATGAATATCGAGACCCGCGATCCTTGCACACGGAGATTATCCGAATCGGAACCGGACACTATACAGATCCGTGGTCACTGATACTCGTCATTAACGCTGCTCTACGTCGCGTGGTGGGAGAGGGACGAGTGAAACTGAGCTACAGCGTCATCACACGTAAGGTATCGGTGCACATGGCACCGAATACCGTCTTCCGCGCCGCTATGCTGACCACCGTTCTCGGCTTTCGTACCGCTACGCTGGCGGCTCTCCCGAAGGACCCCGCGGTACCCGAGTTCAAGGTACGTATCATGGAAGGTGACACCGTGGTCACCATGGAACGGGAATCGCTCTACATCTACACGGACGTCGTGGAACCACGAGTTGTCGGTGACAGTCTCGTACCGCTGCTGCGCATCGTTTCGGTGAGCGGTCGTCATGGCGACGTCGTGTCGAAGACCTTCGATAAGACTCACTACGTACCCGTGCTCTGCAAAGAGTTTGGTACGATCGAGATAGATATAAGAGACGACACGGGACAACGCGTGCCATTCGAAGTCGGAAAGGTGACAGTGACACTTCATTTCCAACGACAACGGACGCCACTGTTCTAGAGAGAGATGAATTACAACGATTACTACGCTCGTCAAGCGGGTGGTGCGCTTCCTTATTTCGCGGGTGCCCGATACCAACGAGGACACGGACTGGGAAATCTATTCGGAGGTCTACTGCGTAGCGTCATGCCACTCGTCAAGAGAGGCGCCGTGGCGTTGGGAAAGAGAGCTCTGTCGACCGGCGCACGTATAGCCGACGACGTCCTGGCGGGACAGAACATCAGAACGGCTGCCAAACGTCGCGCCACCACTGCAGGTAGAGAAATGATAAGCGACCTCTTGACCCCCGGTGTGCATAAGCGTATAAGACGCACACCCGCCTCGAAACGAGTCAGTACAGCCGCGAGACGTCGAAGGAAGCAGCAGAGACCGAAGGTACGTCGTGACCCGGATATATTCGACGATGGCGTTCGTTCATAAACTATCATGCGAGGGACTCAAGAGCGAACTCGATATCTTCGCCGTGCCTCCGACTCAGACCAGCATCGTCGACAGTCGCACGGTCCACTACCAACCGATGTCCTCACTCGACTCGGGTGGTCCGATCGAATTCGTCGTACCCGGTTCGGGAGACGATTACCAGGATCTCGCTAGCATGACGCTACACATTCAGGCGAAGGTGACGCGTGCCGACGGAAACGATCTCGACGCCGCCGATCCCGTTGCACCCGTGAATAACTGGCTCCATTCGCTGTTCAGTCAGGTCGACCTCTACCTGAATGGAACGCTCGTGACTTCCTCGACCAACACGTACCCGTACCGCGCCTACATAGAGACGCTGCTCAGTTACGGCAACGATGCCAAGGAGACGTATCTGACGAGTCAGATGTGGTACAAGGACACGGCTAATCGTATGGACGCCGTCGTCATTGACGGTGACGATCCGACAGCCAACGCGGGGTTCGTCGCCAGACGCGCCATGATCGCCCAGAGTCGCGTGGTCGACATGACGGGTCGTCTCCACCTCGATCTCTCCCATCAGGATAAACTCCTCATCAACGGTGTCGAGGCCAAGATACGTGTGATGCGCAGTAAGGATGCGTTCGCACTCATAGCCGGCGGAGCTAACCCCGGCTACAAGATACAGATCGTCAACGCTACACTGTTCGTCAGGAAAGTCACCCTAAACCCAGGCGTACAGATGGCGCACATCAAAGCCCTCGAAAAGGCCACCGCCAAGTATCCGCTGCGACCCGTCGAATGCAAGGTCTACTCCATTCCCACAGGTGCCCGCTCACACACGCACTAGAACCTCTTTCTTGGTGTTCTTCCGAAACGTCTCGTGCTGTGCTGCATTGATAACGACGCCTACAACGGACGCTACGACAGAAATCCCTTTCACGCTAAAAACAACAACATCAACTTCCTCCCCGTGTACATCGACGGACGACAGATACCCGCCAAACCTTTCCAGCCCGACTTCGAGAACGATCTCTTTGCCAGGTGCTACCATAACCTGTTCACCTCGACGGGTAAGGCGTGGCAGGACGAAGGCAACGGCTTGACTCGTTACGACTTCCGACACGGCTACACCTTCTTCGCCGTGGACCTCACCCCCGATGCGTGCGACGACTGCTGCTTCCATCTGGTACATAAGGGCAACGTGCGCATCGAGATTCATTTCCACGACGCGCTGACAACCACTGTGAACGTCGTCGCCTATGCCGAATTCGAGAAGGTGCTGGAGATCGACAGGAGTCGTAACGTCATCTACGACAACTGATGGAAACCCTACAGCTCGTCCGCCTACTCACCCGCGATACGCACGCCCGTGTCGTCATGCGTGGAATCGTACCCAAAGACGTACTCCTCGAACTCCGGATAGACGCTTACCCCGTCGCCTTCGTGTGCAACACACACGACTCGGGTAAACCCGGTGAACATTGGATAGCGATCTACGTAGACACCGACGGTTGCGGTGAATACTTCTGCTCGTACGGTCTGCCGCCGCAGCACGTCGAGTTTTGTCGCTTCTTGAATAAACATTGTGTAACGTGGACTCATAATTCTAAGAGACTGCAGAGTCCCGTGTCTAACGTTTGTGGACAATACTGTGTTGCTTATCTCATGTTTCGATGTCGTGGAGTTGTCATGAAGGATTTCGTAAAAGGTTTCGGTACTGATCTGGTAGCAAACGATTGCCGCGTATTCGATTGGCTTAAACAACTGCAATAACCGTGTTTCATTAACGGACTCATCATCATTGTCATTAACGATTCGAGCCTATGGCGCGGTGGTCACACACCCGTAAGCTCACGGCCTCTGACGCGGTGTTCACTCACCCGTAAGTCGTATACCATCATCATCATCCCGCGAGCCGCTGGCGTGGTCGTATTGACCCCTAAGCTCACGACCTCTGTCGCGGTGTTCACTCACCCACAAGTCTTGATGTACTTCGTTTAATAAAACACGGTTTCATATTATACGCTTGTATCTTTCATCAATAAAACACGTGTGCACTCGTATACTCTTGTGTTTCGTTAGTTCTTTCATACACGCGCATTCATACACACCTTCCCTCCCATACACGTACATTCATACACAACTAATAACACCCTCTCTACACTCCCCGTTAGGAGGCGTCACCTCTAACGTACCCGACAGGGGGCGCCTCTCGTTATACATACGGTCACGTGACTACTCACTTTGCTCAGGGGGGCGGCTTTCGAAACCTCCCTAATATCAACCAAAAATGACTCCGAAACTCCTTAGGATGGATAACCAGACCCCCCTATATACTACTCATATATATATAGATGTGTGTGTGTGTGTGTGTGTGTGTGTGTGTGTGTGTGTGTGTGTGTGTGTGTGTGTGTGTGTGTGTGTGTGTGTGTGTGTGTGTGTGTGTGTGTGTGTGTGTGTATGTGTGTGTATATATATATATATATAATGATGCTCTATTCTAGTGTTAACAGCCGTTTTGTGTAATTTTTAAGTTTGTCATTATTGACGATTTTGTGTGTTTCTGTTCAACTGATTCATAAACTGCCCATCAGACAATATGTGGGACCGGCGTGTGCATATGTTGACGACGAATAACAACGCCATTTTGCATATCCTTGTACAAAATGTACTTTATTGGATGCTAGAAATCAATTCACGTGCGTTCTTGCTCTGTATTGATTTCTACACACGATACATTTCACACATATTGCTATGCTATTTCCAAGTGAAAACTAATATTTTATAATAATTGTTGGTGCCAGTACAACACTTGGTGTAATGACGATGTGAGTGTTAATTCAATACTTGGTGCAGCCACGATGTGAGTGTCAGTTCAACACTTGGTGCAGCCACGATGTGAGTATCAGTTCAACTTCAACACTTGGTTTAATGACGATGTGAGTGTCAGTTCAACACTTGGTGTAATGACAATGTGAGTGTTAATTCAACACATGGTGGAGCCACAATGTGAGTGTCAGTTCAACACTTGGTGTTGCCAAGGTGTGAGTGTCAGTTCAACACTTCGTGCAGCCACGATATGAGTGTCAGTTCAACACTTGGTGTAGCCACGATGTGAGTGTCAGTTCAACACTTGGTGCAGCCACGATGTGAGTGTCAGTTCAACACTTGGTGCAGCCACGATGTGAGTGTCAGTTCAACACTTGGTGCAGCCACAATGTGAGTGTCAGTTCAATACTTGGTGTAGCCACGATGTGAGTGCCAGTTCAACACTTCGTGTATCCACGATGTGAGTGTCAGTTCAACACTTGGTGCATGTAGCCACGATGTGAGTGTCAGTTCAACACTTGGTGCAGCCACGATGTGAGTGTCGGTTCAACACTTGGTGCATGTAGCCACGATGTGAGTGTCAATTCAACACCTGGTGCAGCCACGATGTGAGTGTCAATTCAACACTTGGTGCAGCAACGGTGTGAGTGTTAGTTCAACACTTGGTGTAGCCGCGATGTGACATGTGCTTTGAAGTAGACACCAACAGCAGACCAGTTATAGGCATATAGATACTAGTGTACACCGTGCCTCCATAATCTAGAATGGAAATCTATCTAGGAAACACAAGTCAGTATATAGTGTCCAACAACACAATGTCAGACATCCATTAAAACACCGATGTCTGTTTCTTAGAGCAGAAGTCGCATATCGTTTATCACATCGTGTGGCACTAATTTGCAGACAGAAGCAGGTAGGTCAGACGTGTCTGTATGACTTTGTCAGTGGTGTTGTGTAGCCGGGTAGGCTGTGACATTTGTAGTAGGCGAGCAAATGTTCTCCGCTGATGAAGTCTTCGTTCTCTCTTATGTACACACGACTGTCCTGAAATGCCGATATATTACAAGGGTAAATAATAGAACAACACTAATGGCTATATTCACACGATAAATATCATCACTTTCTACAAGTAAGCGTCAAGAAGGAAAACGCTAGCACATAGCTCGAATATAGTTAGATGTCAGCTAAGATATATCACTCCACCGGTAACCAGTGTTAACACGGTCAGAAGCCAAAGAGACAATGAATATTACGTCTGTTTTCTTAATATTAAACTTGCATAGCCTCTTTGCAGGGACGTGTATCACCAGCACCTGTGAAAGAAATCAACATAACAATTACAATCACATACACAAAACGGTTGCTATTAAACCCTAGGAAAACACTGGAGAAGTAGCAACAAAACTTTTGAAAAACAAAGTTACTAACGACAAGTAGTATTACTTGTCGATTGTACCTTTTGAAAGGTCTACTTAAATATGTCAAGGTAAATATTATAAAAAAAGTAGGACTTTATAAGAAACAGTAAAGTTGAATTGAAAACTAAAATGTATTAATTATTGTTTAATGGAATTCCTCATACAACCCACGTAAACATTCCCAAAAACATTCAGACTTAAGGACAGGTTAAAACATGTTGAAAACAATGATGCATATGTTTCACTCACATGGTGCAAAATTAGACAACATTTTCCAATTTTTCATCGAACCCAAATTTAACTTTTTTGCCGTCTGTCTTCAGAAACATTGTTGCCTCAGACAACCTGTGGGTAGCATGGTGTGTGTCAGTGTGTCTGGGTAGCATTATGTGTATCTGTGTATTGGTGTGAGTGTGGGTAGCATGGTGTGTGTCTGTGTGTACAGTATGTGTCCGTGTGTGGGTGGATAGCACGGTGTATGTTCGTGTGTGGGTGGGTAGCACGGTGTGTGTCAGTGTGTCTGTGTGCATGGTTTGTGTCTGTGTGTGTGGATAGCACGGTGTGTGTTTTTTGGCTGTATACTTGTTGAGAGCATCAGCTTCCTAACTCGTAGAATTAGTAATGACAGGGGAGACCACTTGAAGGTTGCCGCCAACTCCCCCAAGGTGTGTGTGTCTTTTTGCACGGTGTGGGTCAGTGTGTAGCACGGTGTGGGTCAGTGTGTATCATGGTGTGTGTCTGTGGGTAGCACAATGTGTGTATATGTGGTACGGTGTGTGTGGTGGCTACTCACGGCCTGGTGGTCGTCGCTGTGACGTATCAGGTACACCCCGTCCTCGCGCTGATCCCGGACACAGCTGCCAAATACAGGACAATCAACATATGCACTTCAACCAAACAACAGATGCCATAGGAGGAACATCACTGGCAGTCTAACATCAGTAACTACACGTTTTATTCATATAATTATTGTAAATTCATCATAACAATCCACTTACTTAACAGAGTCAACACGGACACAGTCTGACACTGACACAGCCTGTCAACAGTGACATTGTCTGACACTGACAGAGTAGATCAACAGTGACATTGTCTGACACTGACAGAGTAGATCAACAGTGACATTGTCTGACATTGACAGATCATGTTAACAGTGACACTGTCTCACACTGACAGAGTTGATCAACAGTGACACTGTCTCACACTGTCAGAGCATATCAACAGTGACACTGTCTGACACTGACAGAGCATATCAACAGTGACACTGTCTGACCCACAGAGTATATCAACAGTGATACTGTCTGACACTGACACAGAATGTCAACAGTGAAACTGTCTAACACTGACAGTGCATATCAAAAGTGACACTGTCTGACACTGACAGAGCGTGTCAACAGTGACACTGTCTGACACTGACAAAGTAGGTCAACAGTTACACTGTCTGACACGGACAGAGTAGATCTAAAGTGACACTGTCTTGTCTGACATTGACAGCCTAGCTCAACAGTGACACTGTTTTCTTATCTGCCTATCTGCCACTAATGACGTATGTCAATGGTGACAGTATTCTCCTGTCTGACACTGTTGTTGTGTCTGACATAGATATAACTACAGATGTTTCTCGAGTATTTTACCTGTCAGCTGCTTCTTTTGAACGCGTCCACAAGGCATCTTGCCACAATGCCTGGGAAATAACACAAACACAACAGGTTACACACGAGCAGACAGTAACCGATACACTGGTATATATACTAACATCATACTGTCATTCAATATACACAATTCATTCACACAAAATATACAAATATATATAATATATATATATATATATTTGTATAATTTGTATTTGTGTGAATTGAATAAGACAACACACGCACGCGCACAGACACACACATGCTCGCACACGCACTTACATACACACGCGCGCACACACACACGCACGCGCGCGCTCACACACGCGCGCACACACACATACACACACATGCATATAACATATAAGTGTTGAAAGTAACATTATTCTGATTCTATTCTTAAAAAACCAGGAGGTAAAAATTATATCTCTGACCTCACTTCAATAGTATTGTTAGCTGGACGTAAATTTATTTTCACTCCACGACTTGTTGTCTGAAAAACAGGTTTAAACAGTAAACATAAGTGTGGCGCGGTGGAATAATAGTCAGAACACTGACTTCTCAAACGAGATATTCTGGATTCTAGTCCTCTTGCTGTCGTTTCGAACCTCAGACAAGTTCGTCCACTCCACGTTGCTTCAATTCTCGCAGCTATATGTACACATACCTGGTGGATATGTGTGAACTAATAGCTTTTTTATCGTAATTGCAACATGGCTAGATGCTTCCCAGACACGTATAAAAGTGAGCACAATTATAACAACAAATATATTACCCGAGGCACGTTCACGTAGTCACTGTCTTCTGATATGACTTCATCCTGAGGCGGCGTCATTGTCGCCTACGGAAGGAGAAAACGTGTCAAATTATTCATTCATTCATACATACATTCATTCGATCATTCATTCATTTGTCTATGTGTGTGTCTGTATATTAATTGGCAAACATCCCACGGTAATTACAACAATATGGATGTGCAATAGCACTGCAGGAACTTTAGATGCATCTGCCCAGTCTAGTTTAAAAAGTACTCAGTATATTTCTTCCGGTTTAGTTTTAAAAGTACTGGGTATCTTTCTTCTTAACTTTCTTCTTAGCTTTCAATTTTCGTTACCTCTTAGCAAGATGCAATGCTTCACCAGTGTAACACTCTAGAATATTTAATCTTAAGCCCCAATCACTGTTCTTACGTTGAACATATTTCAATATACTTGCATTTGAAACTAGTGTCTAAACTCACAATTAAGACACACTTGTGCGGTTGCCGTGTTAGAATAAATATTTGTGAAACATGTTTCTATGATGAAAATAATCAATTTAAAAAAAAAAAAATCGATACATTTTTAACGATGGATGTTCTGACAACTGAGGCCGCACGTGTATGGGCGCTGCGTGAGAGAGCCCTGAAAAAGGACACAACGGCATCAACACTCTTTTTAGAGCGACGTTCTGTGTGGGGATATAAGGTTTGTATTATAGGGCACACACTTTCCAGTTTGATTCAGTTTGAAGTTGTAATGTTCATATCAAAAATGTTCTGACTCGTCGACACGGTTTTCATTTATTTTCAACGGCAGAGCACATTGTGGTGCTGTTCTTTGCGTAGTACACATTACATAAAAACTAAAAATAATGTGTTTTATGACAATACAATGTCATATTACGTAAGCTATTTTTAATGTCAAGATGGCAGCCTACTCCGGTATAATTTCAGATATATTACTATCAGAAATGATTCTTATATTTTATTCTACATATCTACCAAATGTCATGCTTTAATCATCTAATGCACAATTGTTACGGTATTTTAAACTGTGTCGCCTCATTATTATTAGGTGCATCAAAGGCACACAGCCCGCCAACTTGCGTTAAATAAACCCGAAACAGAGCTCGCAATCTGAATATTTCGACAATGAAGAACACATGTCGGACGCAGGTTGGTCCGTAATTTCCTCTGATGTTCAAACACAGGCACACACGCACGCAAACATGCACATAGCGCGCTCACACCGACTTGTTTTTACGGGTTGCCAATAGTAGCGACTGATTAATTACTCAGTGGATATTGCCCCCAAATTCGGGCAAAGGCAAGAAAGTGGTATTTCCCGCCCGAAAATGTTGATGATGATGTTTATTTCACGTGTTGCAGAAGATGATCCTTACCTGCATTTGACATCCCGCCGCCATGATTTTGTCCAACATCCAGGCCTCTTGCTACCTTCTGCGATGGAAGTATCCC
The DNA here is from genome assembly GCA_963995525.1 of Escarpia spicata. Classification (NCBI taxonomy): domain Eukaryota; kingdom Metazoa; phylum Annelida; class Polychaeta; order Sabellida; family Siboglinidae; genus Escarpia; species Escarpia spicata. Next base: position 25,022,917 of record OZ023210.1, read on the forward strand.
GCCCATCCCGCCTGGCGATGTCTTCTCGTGTTTCTCCCCCTTGCCTCGGTCGTCGCTCATCATGCCTGCCACGGCATCCACGTCTCCCGACATACCCGTCTCAGCAGCCATTTCAAGCGCACCATTTGGTATCTTCGTGGGTAACTTGCCACCCATCTGACCCAGCTTACCCCCCTTCTTCCGTCCACCCCTCATGTCATCCGTGTCAGGAATCTCCTCCCCTAATTCATCAAGTCTATCCCCAAAGTCGCCAACTCTGTCCCCAATGTCACCAACTGCATCTCCAATGTCGCCGGCTGCATCAAGCAGGTCTTCGGGTACGCCGAGCTCGCAAGCCAGGTCTGACACGCCCGGTATATTCTTGACCATTCCGCCAACCTTAAACAGCTTACCGAACAATCCAGGCTTTTTCTTCTTCTTGCCTACAATCATATCAAGTCCATTCCCCACACTACCGAACGCTTTCCCTCCCATGCCTTTCCCTCCAATCATATCAAGTCCATTCCCCACACTACCGAACGCTTTCCCTCCCATGCCTTTCCCTCCAGTCATATCAAGTCCATTCCCCACACTACCGAACCCTTTCCCTCCCATGTTTTTCCCTCCAATCATATCAAGTCCATTCCCCACACTACCGAACGCTTTCCTTCCCATGCCTTTCCCTCCAATCATATCAAGTCCATTCCCCACACTACCGAACGCTTTTCCTCCCATGCCTTTCCCTCCAATCATATCAAGTCCATTCCCCACACTACCGAACGCTTTCCTTCCCATGCCTTTCCCTCCAGTCATATCAAGTCCATTCCCCACACTACCGAACCCTTTCTCTCCCATGTTTTTCCCTCCAATCATATCTAGTCCATTCCCCACACTACCGAACGCTTTCCCTCCCATGCCTTTCCCTCCAATCATATCAAGTCCATTCCCCACACTACCGAACGCTTTTCCTCCCATGCCTTTCCCTCCAATCATATCAAGTCCATTCCCCACACTACCGAACGCTTTCTTTCCCATGCCTTTCCCTCCAGTCATATCAAGTCCATTCCCCACACTACCGAACCCTTTCTCTCCCATGTTTTTCCCTCCAATCATATCTAGTCCATTCCCCACACTACCGAACGCTTTCCCTCCCATGCCTTTCCCTCCAGTCATATCAAGTCCATTCCCCACACTACCGAACGCTTTCCCTCCCATGCCTTTCCCTCCAATCATATCAAGTCCATTCCCCACACTACCGAACCCTTTCCTTCCCATGCCTTTCCCTCCAATCATATCAAGTCCATTCCCCACACTACCGAACGCTTTCCTTCCCATGCCTTTCCCTCCAATCATATCAAGTCCATTCCCCACACTACCGAACGCTTTCCCTCCTATCTTTCCCCCTTTCCTCCGTCCACCCCTTCTATCATCCATATCATCGGGTGCATCACCATCGTCTCCAAGTGTATCCCCAATGTCGCCAAATGTCTCCCCAATGTCACCAAGTGCATCTCCAATGTCGCCGGTTGCGTCAATCAGGTCTTCAGGCAAGCCGAGGTCCCCGGCCAGTTCGCCAGCCATGTCTGACACCCCCGGTATATTCTTGACCATTCCGCGAAGCTTAAACAGCTTACCGAAAAAAAACTTTTTCTTCTTCAGACCTCCACCGGGCAGCTTGAGTCCGTCTCCAATCCCGTCCAGTGACGTCACACTAAGGGTATCTCCAAAGTCGCCCGCCGCTTCAAGCGCACTTTCGGGCAAACCAATTTCACCCGCTAGATCACCCGCCATATCCGACACGCCGGGTATTTTCTTAGCCATTGCCCCCGCCTTCATCAACCCTCCCATCCTGCCTGCTGGCTTCTTCTTCCTCTGACCCTGAGCAGCCATCGTAACTGGAAGCAGAGAGGAGGCGAGTGTACACTACATACGTAACCAAACACGACTACTCTTAAAATGCCTGAGTACGATTACTTAGAAAATAAGTGTAAACGATTACAGTTATTTATGTGTGTAATCATGGTTACATCCATGATTACATTAAAATGAGGCAGTATGTTCCTAGTTTTTCATTTAGTAATTAACATAGTGTTTTAAGACTATACTAAACCACCAAATTATGTTTAATACGCCCCCTAATAACATTCGCAATTTGGACGATACGACCAGGAGCATGACCAAATGGTAAACAAACAAAACACCCATTTTCAATAAAAGCTTAACAGAAATACTCTTTGATGTTCAACAATTTTGCAACGTTTTACACGGCAGACTTCTTGTTACAAATTATTACGCTGGCTAATTCACGGTAGAGGAACAGACTGGCTTCCAGTAAGCATTGTTTGTAAGCTGTTTATAGATATAGGATAACTAACGGCTGGAATAGACGTAAACAAATCTGATGTTGTAATGGAGTTGTCCCGTGTCTGGCCACTGCGTTGTAGTTGCAGACATACCCACAGTTCTCATAATCTTTAAACATCTGTCTGTAATTAACAGTGGGTCAGGTATGACTTGTAAGCGGCCACGGTTACCGTCATCTAAATGTGTGTGGCTGTGATTAACCAATCATACCGGCCATCAGTTGTTCAAAGACACAATTGCCAAACAACAATCTCAACTCACTTCGTCTCGCATGTGTGCAGCTAAGATGGAATTATGGGCTGTTTTATGGTTTCACCAGAGACACATTTTAACATTGGGATACGACAGCGGATAGATGAGTCGGCGACTGCCGTTCTATTACTTCCTACTTGAAATTTGGCGATTAATTGCGGTGCTTTCATATATATGCGACTCACAAGTAGCATATACCCGACTTACAAGCAGAAATTCACATTGTTGCGGGCTAATGGAGCTTCAGCACCACTTGCAAATTTTTGCCGCCGCATACCTTCATATCTTCCTTTTGGCTGTCCTATCTCGGTTGGCTCGACTGTCATATCGGAAAACGGGGGAGGGGGAGGGGGAGGGGGGAGGGGGGTGCTGTTGAAAATTGTCGCCGCTACACCGCGGTAACTTCAGCTTCTCCGCAGCTGTTTAGTAGAGTATGAACTCATGACATCCGAATAAACACGGGGGAACAATTTTATTTGTTACGTGTCAATTTACCTTCTCTCCCCTGTCTCGGCTGAAATTATTACATCTGAAGACGAGGGGGGATGCTTTGGAAAATGTTTTCTCCACCACGCCGCCTATTACTAAGGGGGGGGGCAGAAAACAATATGTCTACCCTCCAATTGCACACACCTTTCACAGTCCACAAAAATACACATAAATCGTCTCATAAACTTTACATTTCCACCCGCCATTGACGCTCGCCACAAAACAACCGTTCACGCTGACATTTAATAGGGGGGCAGAACCATATGTCTGCCCCCCAGAGAAATTCCAGGAGGGCAGCTGCCCCCTTTGCCCCCCCCCCCCTCCGTTCCAGCGTCTATGCTTACAGGTAACATATATTATATACATGTATATATACCAGACCTACTTGTAGCATATATAGAAAATATCCGACGTACAAGTGCGGCTTTTTCTCGGATCCCATCTGAGTTATGACAGGCGTTTACATAAGTCCATAGAAACTGTTCGTTATAAAGATATGTATACACTCAGATTATATACAATATTAACATTAGGCCTACTAATCTGTTCACGCAGACTGAAACACCACACCTTTACCCCATTACCTCAGCGACACGCACACGTCGACTACAGTGAGGTGATTATTATGCTAAAAAGAAGCTCATAGACTTAATATATCAGTTCAGATCACGCAGCCATCTGGTGATAATAACCCTTCAATGAAAGAAAAGAGGTAAATTTTAATCATAGTGTGAATTGTTTTTTTAATATTTGCGTTCATAAAAATGTTTTTGTAATTTTTGGATTATTTGTCGAGGAAAATAATCCGCATACCAAGCTATTAGATAAGAAGGTATGCATTTCTGGATAAATCACAAAAATGATGGGACACGACCTGGACAGCTACTATTTCCGGTTCGCTGTGGCGGGTCACACACACACTCGCACACGCGCACACACACACTGACGCACACGCGCGCGTACACACACTACTACTTTACAGACGATGTAACCGCATTTTAATCTCAAACACTTGTTTGTTGACAACAAGGTATAGACACCATATATTAGTGAGTCTGTGTTCTTGTAGACATACCTGAGCAAGTGATATCGATCGAGCAGCAACGTATGTTCAATGGATCCACTGCGGTTGCGACTTGCTTATATATTACGCGCACCCGGACATTTTGCAGTCATGGGTCATGAGACATGTAAACAGGCACTGTTTTGATCGAGTATAGGATGATAATTAATTGAAGACATAATTGGGTAAATTTCAATGGAATGAAGAATAGTTTTGAATCAATAATTGTTCACAGACATGTTCACCCTGGAGGAAATAGGGCTTCCCTCCAACATCCCCCCCGTCAACCAACCCTGCTGTAAACCCGGGTCCTGCTGACTCGTGTAGCAGCTCGGCAGTGGGACACACATTCAAGGGTCGTTCCTACACCATCGGCTGATTCTGCCAAATAAACGACCCTGTTCATCAAAGGACCTTCATTTGAAAATCTGAAGTGTATGGAGGGTCTACCCCCGCGGATACACGCCACTACAGCGATAAATCGTCCAAATATAAGGTAATAAAAATGGTAACATCCTGTACGGACATGTGTAGATTAATAATATAACGTAAGCCCTATACAAATGTATGACCGCCTAGCCTCAGATACGACGCTCTCTCGCTCTAGATCCGGCTCAATAAAGATAAGATAAAACATGTGTTATTAGTAACTCGGCTGAGTTGGATTGATATTATACAATCGATAAAAGAATACAATTGAGCCACTAAACTATATTTACCTTTAGTTCAGTTAGTGTTCTTTTGAACACTACATGATAGCCATTATTACAAGCACCGATAAGTGACACTCCCTTTAATACTAAGACACGTGTTGGATACCAAGGCGGGTTTTACTACTCGGAGATTTTTCGATATCTCTTACACAACTTTCAACGCCGCCTTGTGCATTGCCTTCACGGTAGCTAAAGCATCGAACTCAATCCAGAGAACTCGGGTTTGAATCACGAGTTGTCCTTTGAATGAGATTATTTAAATAAACACAGAGACAGGGAAACACTGACATGTAGCTAAGTGTACACATAGTTAGTTTGCAAACACATAGGGTTACTTGTTATGTCAATCACGCTGTTAAAATAAAGTAATTTGCCTAACGACAATCGAATCGTGCGTAGCCAGTGGCGCTGGCCACTGACACTGCCGCGCCTGAAATGGAATGGATGCAGTCGGGGAGCAGACTAACCGAAACATTTGAGATTATGTCTTACTGTTACAACGACACGTACTAATTACTTAATTAGACACACCATATACATGCATTGAACATAATTTGAACCGGTTCCAATAGTTAGTATTAGTGGTGCGTCAAATTCATCGTACGTGTTTTTATGTGTTCAATTGCCTTCGGGTAAAATTCGCTAAAACAAAAATGGCGGCACACAACAGCGTACTAATACAAATGAAAAGTACGGTAGCCCACATTGGCCATAAACGTTCAATAAAGGCATAGCTTGGTCAACGCACACGCTAAATGGCTAAATATCCTACAATGGGCTAGGTAGGCGACAACATAGCTGAGACATGCAAGCTATTTAAACAGCGTATAACTCTCATGCTAACCGATGAAGGAGTGACCGATCCGGCAAAACAGGCCGTGAAAATACAGATAGCAGTCGGCAACGAGGGTCTGAAGCGCATCAACTCATCGACACTGACTGAGGAAGAGAAGACAGATCTTGCAAAGTTGTACAAAAAATTGTTTGAGGATCAACTAGACTTCCGTTTGAATTTCCACACCCACAGAATGGAATTAATGACGTTTCGTATAGCAAGTACACCTCATGCAGCCCTGCAGGAGCGCTTTCTCGACCAGAAACAAGGCTACCAAGTCGAAACTGAATTGCAAGAAGCACGCAAATACGAGACTACGGTAGTCGGAAGAGAACCACTGCAGAACCGCATCACACGGCTATCAACGATTTTAGACAAAGAAAGGTGTGCCGAAATTGTGCGCTCTCACACCCACCGCGATAGTCTCCAGCCTACAAAGACAACTTAGACAAGTGCAACTACTGTAACGCCATTGGACACCTGAAAGACCTGTTCAATCGAATGCCATCTCGACTTCTCTGGGAAACATTCAGCCACACTGCAATTAATGCGAGAACATTATTTGTACACAAATATCCACCACTGCCTTTAGCCAGGTACTCATACATACAGCTGAGTGAACTGGAGCAACGTAGGATGGACGAACTTGCCCAAGATTCAAGACCGCAGCACAGGATTTGAACACGGATTCTCTCGATTGAACTGGATTGCAATTGGTTTGTTTGGCATAAATAATAAAAACACAAGGTAAACGTGGTAACAATGAATGCCAGGACGCCAGTAAAAACAAACTAGTTGAAGCAGCTGGACGCCCTAAATGCTACATAATATTATTATACATCTAGTTATACATGAAGTACATAATAATACAAAATACTAATAATAAAACATTTCATTACTAAGTATGAATAATACATATCAATATAATTTAGAGCGGGAAATTAAATTAAGAAAATTTACATTATGAATTATCATTGATGCTCAAACAGGAATAGCAATTTCTTATTAAGCACACCTCTGAATATATGTTTACAATAATTGTTTTAAGGGTGTGCCTTTTAGTTAATGATAGGTGAAGTACATTTGAGACATGCAACATCATAGTATGCAGTTTATAATACAATCCCTGTTTTCGCTTCTGTTCTTATCTAACCTAAGTGAATAGTATTGTTATATATGGTAACATGACTGAATTTCATTATTTCTCGTGACAGACGTGAAGAGGTACTTTAGGCATTGTTTTTTACTATTGTCATACAGTTGAACACCTTGAATTACATAGACTGCAAATGACCCTTGTGAGTATGTTCCTCGTTCATTTCACATATCATTTGCGTTGTGTGAACCTACAGCTGCAGTACGGGGCATGCAAACCGGAGGTAGAGGTGGCTGTAAATGCTGTAAATAACGTTTAATGTACCTGAAAAACACAGCGGGTCGCCGTTTCCGGTATTATCGCCCACCAACCACTGACAATTGACATCAAATTCGGCCACGCTTGACTGCCCGTGGTGCCACAGAGTGACAAAGCGCGACCGTTTGAACAATTGCATTGTTGCATCGCTGCCAACCTCTTGGTTGTTAACAATGCCGAGAGCAAGGCAATCCCAATCGGACGTTATGCAACAAGATGAGCTTGCTGAACTAAAAAAATCGGTCACTTACATTAGCAACAAGCTTGACGAACTCACAGCCTCAAAAACTGAAATAACAGAAATTCTCCAACTCGTGAAAAAACTCGAAAAAACGAACGTCGAGAAAGATGCAAAAATCAAACAAATGGAAATACGAATTAATGACCTTGAACAATACTCGAGGATGGAAAATGTGATAATATCAGGTCTACAGACTACACATCTAAACTACAGCCGAGTGGTTGACCAAAGCGCCACAGCACACGAAACAGACAACGAAAACGGTGCTTTAGAAGACAAAACTCGCGATAAGAAAGAGTGACATTTCGGTCTGCCATACGCTAAAGCGTAAGACCAGTGACAATGTCAGGGGAAGCACGCAAACAAAGGACATCATCGCCCGCTTCGTAAGCAGAAGAACCAAAACTGCAGTTATGCGAAATGCACGGTGTCTGAAAGGAACGAAGATCTACGTCAATGAACACTTGACAACACGAAATGCAGCCCTTGCCAAAACTGCTCGTCGCCTACAACGAGAAAATAAGATCTCATTCACATGGGTGCGCAACGGCAAGGTATTTGTAAAATCACTCGGTTCACCCGAAACTGCAACAGTCCATGCCATCTCCGACGAACGTGACTTTGTCACGCTACGGCTGCTTTAAAGTAGTCGCTTTACAAAACATTTTTTCTGCCAGTGAACTGTACGGGCTATAGCCGTTATGAACTCTTTATGCTGGTAAAAAGAATTTACTTTACACCATATTACTTTATATGTCAACCTGTATTTTTGATGTTATTACATACCTTAACTCCTGTTGTGATTCTATTCAAGATGTCATCCTCTTATGTCTTTGGATGAACGTATTCTTATCAACAATGGTGGCTTTATGCAAAATTCGTTGCGTAGCATTCTACGACTGAACGATAAATATATGCTTGAAGATGAAAGCATTGATATAATACAACACTCGCCAAATGTAGATTTAGATCACCTTTCTAATATGTTATGCTCTAAGCAAAATAGTTTCACAATCTTAAGTACAAATATTGATAGTATTAACGCCAAGTTCGACGAACTCCAAATATTTATTGACGATTTGAATAACTTAGATTTCCAATTTAGCGCACTTTGCATTCAGGAAAGCTGGCTACGTGATCATAGTGACATTTCTCTTATACAATTAAAGTCGTATACGTGTATCCCTCAAAGTAGACGATGCAGCAAGAAAGGTGGTGATATTAATAGCGACTCAACTTTAAATAGTGCAATTTCATATCATCGACATTTTAGTCTACAGCTACATGGTGTGCATCGATGTGTATTGATATACGGTCAATATTTACGGTGTTTTCATTTTTGGGGAGGGCAATGTTTATACATTTTCTTTTCACAACGTTTAGTGTTAGTTACTTTACATTTTAATTTTGTTGGGACAATACACCATGTATAGTATTTCCTAAGACATTAGTGTCTACTTAATAATCATGTTGTGTTTTGTTCGATATACTTATTTGCTTATTCTCACTCTACGTTCATGTTGTGGCAATACATCTGCTGTAATTTACTTTTACTTTTTTTGCGCTGATGCAATAAGTGCATTGTGTTATATATGCATGCGGACTATTCGTAACATTCTCCCTTATAAAATGTATTTGTATAATGCTCAGGGTATAGCTTGTGCAGCTCTTTCACAACGTCTAATCTATGTTTATATGATATGTCCTGTAAACACAGAGCACTATTGTTTATTCAGTTTTCCAATATGATTGATAACAATTATTTCTTAGAGCAATTTGGTGATCTAGAGAAAAATTATCTCTATCACATATTAAAAACGGATGAAATGAATGAAGATGGGGATGTTGACCCATTTCAACATTCCCCATACTTCGACGATGATAATTTAATAAACCATTTAACGAACAAACAAAGCAAATTTATCGTGCTAAGCCTAAACTGTCAGAGTTTAAATGCAAAAATTTACGAAATTAAAATAAAGATAGAATCATTCAGAAGTAGTGGCTGTGAGATTAGTGCTCTGTGTTTACAGGAAACATGGCTGGATGAAGAGGCTGACACTTCTTTATTTCAAATAGATGGATATACATTAATATGCCAAGGCAAAATCTGTAGTGCACATGCCGGCTTGGCAATCTACCTCAGCAACAAATACAATTACAAATCTGTAAATATCCATGCAAATACAGACACTCGGGAAGGTCAATTTATTGAAATAACATGTTGTTCCATGAAGAAAAAAATTATTCTTGGAAATATATATAGACCACCTAGAGATATTATCGAAAACTACCGTATATTTACAAAAGAATTTGCATCAAATTTAGTTGATTTACAAAAATATAAAAGTGAAATAATAATTGCAGGAGATTACAATATTGACTTGCTTAAAATTAACGAAAAACCCATAATATGTGACTATTTTGACACAATCGTTTCACATGGTTTCTTCCCTAAAATTACTATGCCAACACGACTTTCAGAATATCATGGAACACTCATTGATAATTTGTTATGCAATTTGTCAAAAGGATTCTTCAAATCCTCAGCTGGTATTTTAGTGAGCAATATTTCTGATCACTTTCCGTATTTTCTAAGTCTGGATTATGTTGAAACCACTAGTGCAATACCAAGGTTTATACGAATTAAACAACAAAGTCCTAACTCGCTCAATAAATTTAAAATTGAAATAATAAACTCAAATATTTATAATAAACTTAACACAGATATTCTTGCGGATCCGAATGAAAACTACAATATCCTCGATGAAATTGTTACTGCAGCTATGGATACATTTATACCTATTAAAATAATTAAATTTAACAGGTATAAGAAAACTCCTTGGATTACCAATGGTATTATTGTGTCGATAAAATTTAGAAACAAATTGTATTCGAGAATGAAAACGACTCAAGTAAATACAGAGCATTATCATGAACTTAAAACTGACTTACATACTTATAATAACATTCTTAAGAGTAATATTAGATTAGCTAAGCAAATGTATTACCAATCCAGTTTTGAAAAGCATAAGCATAGTGTTAAAAAGACATGGTGTTTAATTAAAGAAATTATTCAGAAAAGTCAAAAGAAAGAAAAATTTCCAGATTTGTTCAAAGTTGATGGGGAAATGATTAGTGACAAATGCATTATTGCAAACAAATTTAACACGTTTTTTTTACTAATTCTGGTCCTATTCTAGCCTCTAAAACAACTACTAGTGGAGATAAATCATACAAAGATTACCTGAAAAACCCGATATTTCACACTTTAATTTAATCCGATTGACATGGAAACTACTGTTAATACAATTGATCGTTTACCTCCAAAATCAAGTTGTGGAAAAGACGGTATTTCAACACAATTACTCAAATTAATAAAAAAATTATATCAGCAAAGCAGTCACTCTAATTATTAATCAATCAATAATAACTGGTATATTTCCAGACAAATTAAAAATTGCAAAAGTCATACCCCTTTTCAAAAAAGGTGATGTTTCTGACTTTAACAATTACCGTCCGATTTCTATCCTGCCAGTGATTTCAAAATTTTTTGAAAGGGTTCTGTTTGATCAAATCCACGATTACTTCCATTCTAAAGCGTTATACTACAATAGCCAATATGGGTTCAGAAAGAAACATTCTACTGAGCTTGCTACACTCGAAATCATAGACAGTATTATACAAGAACTTGATAAATCGGTTACTCCAATAAATATATACCTTGATTTATCAAAAGCATTTGACACAATTGATCATAATATATTGGTACAGAAGTTAAATTACTATGGATTAAATGACAAGGCTCTGGACCTTTGTAAGAGTTATTTACAAAATCGTAAGCAGTATGTAGAAATTGAAAATGTTAAGTCTAAGGAAATAGTCATCAACACTGGTGTCCCTCAAGGTTCAATTTTAGGGCCTGTGTACTGGTCTGGAAGGAGGTTCCGGTCTGAGAGTAAGTTCCGGTTCCGTTTTGCGTATTGCGCATGCGATTGTACATGTCAAAGGTTAGCGCCTACTTTCGGCCCGCAGCTGTATGGTCTGGAAGGAGGTTCCGGTCTGAGAGTAAGTTCCGGTTCCGTTTTGCGTACATACAGTACATGTCAAAGGTTAGCGCCTATTTTTGGCCAGCTTAAACACGCTGTTTGCCGAAAGAATGTATGATAGTTTACGTTAATGATACGGCTACTTTTGTAATGGTTAGTATACATAACAAAACCTCATAATTAGCATAACTTGTAGTTATTTGCAAAAAAAATGTGTTTATTTTGATGTCATTGTCTCAGAGCGTTGACGTTGTGTATTTTACGACTTCGTCACAGAGAGCTGCAGTTTTCAGCGCTGTTTATACGCACAGCGGGTTTTGTGGTAAACACAAATCTCCGCATTTTAAATGACATGACACATACTTATCTCCGTCAGTTTGGCATGTATGAAGCTGAAATTTTGTGTATAATCTAGCAGGCCCATTGGGGGTGGTTCGTAGATTTAGATTTTTAAAAATTCGTCGGGGGTGGGGATTTTGGGGGTAACAATTTATAAATGACACGTATCTCTGTTAATTTGATATGTATGAAGCTGAAATGTTGTGTGTGATCTAGGGTGTCCGTTAGGGTAGTTTGTACATATAGATTTTTTCGTAATTCATCCAGGTGGTGGTGGTCTCGGGAAGGTCACAATTTTTAAATGGCACTTATCTCTGTCATTTTGTCATGTGTGGAGTTGAACTTTTGTGTTTGATCTAGCAAGCCCATTGGGATCTAGATATTGAAAAAAAATTCAAAATGTTGGGGTCACAATTTTAAAATGGCACTTATCCGGGCCAGTCATGCATGTATGGGGCATACATTTTATGCGGTCTAGCGTACCCATTGGGATGGTTCGTAGTTTTATATTTTTTTCTAAATTTGTCCGGGGTGGCGGTCTGGGGGTCACAATTTTAAAATAGCACTTATCTCCATCAGTCTTGGAAATATGGGGCTGACATTTTGTGTGGTCTAGAAGTCCCATTGAGGCACTTCAACATTCGTACGGAGGGTGGGGATCTTGGGGTCACCATTTCCAAACAGATGCTTTAATAACGCTAGAGTCCAGGAGATTGAGAGGAGATGAGATAGAAGTGTTTGAAGTATTGAATGGTTATGAAAATATTGATAGAAATACTTTTTTCTCAGGTAGGTAGGATAGAAGTACTAGAGGACATGAAGTTATATTAGTAAAGGAGGAGTGTAGATTAGGTATAAGAAAGATATAATTTTCACAAAGGACTGTAAATGAATAGAACAGATTATTTGCTGATTGTGTGGGTGTTTGCTGCGTGAATATGTGTAAACATACAATCGACACACCTCAGAAGGGCGGAATGCAGAAGGGTTGGATAAAAAGCCAAAAGGCTTCCTTTTCACCTGCCATCTAGAGTTAATTCTCTGTGTGGCAATCTTGTTAGGTGGACAATGAAGGTATGGGGTAAATAAGTTGTTTGGATCTTTTTTCAATGGACTATATCTGATGCTTCAACTGTTGCATCATTGAAAGTCATTTTAATTAAATATCAACATAATCATACTCGCAGATGCAATGTACCGGTCAATAAGCCCATGCCAGGGGTAATTGTGCACAAAAGTTTGTGCATTTACCTGGCGGATTTGAACCACCAACAGACACCGAGACATTAGCATCTACAGGTGTACTCTTAATTTAAAATAAACAATGTTAAAAAGGAAACCACTGTTTCAAGTTTCAATTAAAAACAGACAACTTAATAAAGGTCATTTACAAAATTTGCTGATGCTGCAAAATAGTATTGTTCACTTGTTACAATTTACCAGTAAAGCTTAGTAAATAAATGATGGATGAAATTACCAACACAAGTTACCTGATGCTGCATTGCCATAGCCTAGGGCAGTAGGGGTCTAAATTCTAGTGATAAGGGCCAGAGCAAACTATGCAGAGAATGTCATAATTTACTTGAAACAATTTAGCACTACAAAGTGTACCAAGTCAGTATGATTCAATTAATTAGTAAATTCCTTACTGTCGTGTAACAGTATTCCCACACACTGTCAATAAGCTTATATGTCACTGTGTCTACTTCTGATAAAGGTAATATCACTTTATTCATACACAAATACAGTACAGTACAGTGTGACAATAACAATGTAAGTACCTGTGCTAAATGCAATACTGATAGCGAGTAATTGTCGATGATTTATTAATCTATTTCATTCATTAATTGCACTATATATGGTCAAATACATTGGTATTTAGGTTGGTGTACATTTTAGTGGTAGGCCCCTAGGCCTATACATTTTGAGGAAAAAAAGATTGTTTAATAGCGTTAATAATTTCAGCTGAAAGAATATTCACAAAATAGAATTCACAATTAACTAATTTTAAGTAGCACTTATCGTGGGAGCCTGTGTATTAAGGTTTGGCTCCCATGGGCATGGAATGTAAATTTTATGTGACACAAAGTAGTGACAAACTAGCAGTACATTTGGTCATATGAGACTGAAGCCATTTGACATCTTAGGTTGAGTGCAATTGTTATTAATATTTGCCAAAAAATAACCACCAACCTGTAATGACTGCCATGGGTGTCTGTTTTGTCAAAGGAATATTTATTTATGGTTCAGGAAATCAAGAGGAACAACCCACAGAAAGATAAGAATAATAACCATTCTAGGTAATAAATGGTGGGCCTGCAGAGCAGCTGTGTTAATAGCCACGTCATTGCGTCCAGCTATCGTTTCATAGTTATACTTCTGTCAAAAACATAGGCCCCTATTCTGACACCTATATCATTTAAGAGACCCATATTAATAGACTCGCTTATGGCATAGTATACTATACGCTAGGCTACAGACTATTTGCCTGGCCCTGGACTGTCTACTCACCGTCTACTTGGTATTTGCCATGCTGCGTAGCTTTCAACTCAAGACAGCAATGCGCATTCGCTTTTCACACACCGAGTGTTTTTGTGTAACTAGATAATGCCTTATGCAAGTCATGTACCGGTACTCATCTCCTATTTTCTCCCGCTGCATCACAGGTATTTTCTCAACAAAATATATGTGAACTAGCTGATACTAACTAATGTGCCTGTAGACAGTGGTCACACGCAGATGTACGATCCTGTTCAGCAACGTAGGGGGCAAATACAAATACTTGTAGGTCGGTGGAGTAACGGTCGCTACAACAAACGAAACATGATTAATTGTACATATCTCGGTCACCGATCGCGTCGAGCAAGGGTCAAAGTTGATCGGTCACCTGAGGTCACGTTGCTCACAGCGATGTAACTCAGTCGCCGCATACTTCTGGCACGGGGTCAAAGTTGATCGGTCACCTGAGGTCACGTTGCTCACAGTTGGTCGATTTTTTATGTACTGCGCTTGAACGGAACCGGAACTTACTCTCAAACCGGAACCTCCATCCAGACCAGTACACCGCTCTTATTTATTATATATATATAAATGATATAGCACTTTCTAGTGACCTTTTCAAATTCATAACATATGCTGACGACACCACCCTTACTAGTACACTAAAAACATTTAATGATTCAGAAAGCCAAATGCGAAGTGAAAATATTAACAAAGAACTAACAAAGATTAGTAATTGGTTAAAAGCTAATAAACTGTCACTATATGCCAAAAAGACTAAATTCATGATTTTTCATATGCCTCAAAAGAAAATAGAATACCCAGTGTTACAAATAGATGGGGCACACATTGAATGTGTAAATTATTTCAAATTTTTAGGCATCACAATAAATAACCATTTAAACTGGCAGAGTCATACAAACAAAATAGCAAATAAAATCTCTAAAACAATAGGCATACTAAATAAACTTAAACATTTTTTACCACCTAATACATTATATATTATGTACAATGCTCTTATTCTCCCTCATATTAATTATGGCTTACTTTTATGGGGTCATCAGGCACATCGAATTTTCAAATTACAGAAAAAAGCAATACGAATAATATCCTTAAGTAAATACAATGCTCACACAAGTCCTATTTTTAAAAGATTTCAGTTGTTAAAGTTGGATGACATTTATAAAATCCAACAATTAAAATTTTACTACAAATTAATTAACAATCTTTTACCCCACTACTTCAATGTTTTTCCAAACACACACATCTATAATATTCATCAGCACTGCACACGTGAAAGAAATAATCTGTATATGTCCAGATTCAAACATGAATTTGCAAAAAAATGCATTAGACACAACATAGTTGAGACAGTTAACAATACACCAAGTATTATCATTAATAAAATTTACACCCACAGTCTGTATGGTTTTTCAACATACACAACAAACTTTCTTATTTTAAATTATGAATCCTGTTGTCGTATTCATAATTGCATTATATGTAATTCGTAATACGTATTGAAATGTATACCTAAGTGTCCATATGTACGTCAATTTGTAGAAGAGTACATTTAATCTCCTTGTATTATGTATGAATGCTGATACACTGAGTAATTATCAACTGTAAAACAAGGCATATGCATTTTGTGACATGTAAATTTTGATGTTGATTATATTTATGGGGTGGCTCCTGTGCTAGCGATATTGTATATCTTAATGGGAGTCTCCCGGCCTTATCTAGTATTCATGTTATTCATTGTGTATATATCGTATATATAGGTCAAATAAACTGATTCTGAGTCTGAGTCTGAATTATAAATACAGTAAATCTTCTAACTTAAGAATTCCATACATTTTAAAGATGGGATCTGTATGTGCTATGAATTTGCTTTCATTTGAAGTTTAAATAGTATGTTTATATTACCATGAATGTTACTGTACCATGCAAGTAGGCCGTATAACAAATGAGGTTGAATTAATGCGTTATACATTTGTTTTAATGTGCATGATTGTATTAGGGGCTTGATTTTATGAGTTGTTGCTAATATTTGGGAAATTTTCTTGCAGTTTTCATTTGTATTTTTCTTCCAGGTTAGGTTTTTATCAATCCAGATAGTTTGAAATTTAAAGTGATCAACATTTCATCACCACGTAGGACAATGTCCACTCCTTTGTGTAACTGACTTTGAGTGTTTTGAAATAACATTGTAGTAATGTGTATTTGTGCTCATTATGGGTTAAATATAGAAAGTTGTCATTTCAGCATTTCATTGTATCTTACAATAATGCATACAGGATCTTACATAACCTGCCTGTGAGATGCAGTGCAAGTATCATGTTTGCCACTGCGGTTGTTGACAGTTGTAACACTCGTATTAGAAAATGCATTTACAGTTTAATGAGCAGGTTATCTATTTCCACCAACTTAATTGTACAGTGCATTCTTAACAGTGATGTATATACCACTTCTGCATTACACAGAACATGGATAGGTGCATTATATAATATTTTGTAGTTGTGCTTAACTCATTATTGGATATTCTTTTTATAATTATGCACATATTCAATTACTTTAGTATGGACGTACTGTATGCTATGATGTACCTTCACTGTGGACGTACTGTATGCTATGATGTACCTTCACTATGGACGTACTGTATGCTATGATGTACCTTCACTGTGGACGTACTGTATGCTATGATGTACCTTCACTGTGGACGTACTGTATGCTATGATGTACCTTCACTGTGGACGTACTGTATGCTATGATGTACCTTCACTGTGGACGTACTGTATGCTATGATGTACCTTCACTGTGGACGTACTGTATGCTATGATGTACCTTCACTATGGACGTACTGTATGCTATGATGTACCTTTACTGTGGACGTACTGTATGATATGATGTACCTTGATGTGTGAAATAAACGTTTATTATTATTGTTATTATTATTACTTTCCATTGATATTTTCATCAATTGTGTTGATATGTTATCATATCCAGTACTTGATTTTGATTTCATACTTTGAGTGGTATTAATTATTTCTGCACAAGTGGTCTCTTCCATGACGAAATTATTTAGCAATTGATTCAGCACGTAATCTGTATAGCTATTTGTAGAGTTTATTACTTATTATTTACTTGGGGCCAATATTTGAAAAGTGATCGCTAAATGCATTGGCTATTTCTATTGGGTCATTGCTTATTTGGTTGTCATTTTGGAATGACCAGGGTAAATTTTGCTTTGTCTGGACATGCAGTATGTTTTTAATATTTGACCATGTTTGTTTGATGTAATTTTTACATTCTATAAATTGTGTGTTCCTGTATTGAGATTCTGCATTACGTATTACCCTGTTCGATATGGGGGAAAGGGGTGTTCAAGCGCCCAGCGCCACAGCCAGTGACGTTGGGGTCGGCTAGCCCTCTGTGGGGGTGAAAAGTGAAAATAGTAACGTGCCGGTAAACCGTAGAACACCCAGGTCAACCTAACCTCCTTGTGGTTCCCCCTGGGAAACCACTACCTTGCGGTTGTGGGCAAACGAGGCTCTGACTAGGGGAAGGAAAACCCCAAAATTAAACCTACTGCGGAGGGCCAACAACCCCCCAGTTCAATAATTGTTACGGAAACTAAACGTGTGACTTCGCCAGCACATGCTGGAAACGGTTATGAAGAGGCGACGCTTCATATACCTGAGGACATCAGATACATGGAAAGTATGACACTTCCGGATCAAAGCCAATCGGACGTTCGGCAGTCGATAGCGTCGCTGACCAGACCAAAGGAAACTGTAAATATAGGATGTTGGAATGTGAGAACGTTATATTCAATAGGTAAATCAGCACAACTTGCAAAAGAAATGGATAAATACAGAATCGATGTCATGGGCATTAGCGAATGCAGATGGACAGGACACGGGAAAGTCAAGTTAAACACTGGAGAGAGTGTTATTTTCTCTGGGAGAGAAGACAACCTACACAGACATGGAGTGGCAATAATGATGAGAAAGAAAGCAGAGCAAGCATTACTAGAGTGGAAACCTATCAGTGATAGAATTATTTATGCTGGATTCTTTTCAAGATATGTTAAACTATCAATCATACAAACATATGCATCAACAAATGAAACAAGTGACGAAGAGAAAGACCAGTTCTATGAACAGTTGCAGTCAGTTGTGGGCAGTGTACATAAACATGACATGCTCATAGTAATGGGGGACCTAAATGCCAAAGTTGGAGAAGAAAATGAGGGCTACGAAGACATAATGGGAAGCCATGGAATTGGTGATAGAAACGAAAATGGAGAAAGACTAATTGACTTCTGTGGATTAAACAACCTTGTGGTAACAGGAACCATATTTCCACACCGACGCATCCATAAGCAGACATGGACATCTCCAGGAGGGCGAACCAAAAACCAAATTGACCATGTGCTAGTGAGCAGGCAGCACAGAACATCAGTTATGGACACCAGAGTGATGAGGGGGCAGACATTGCGAGTGACCATCAGTTAGTGCGCTCGAAGATCAGGCTGAAGCTAAAGAGGAAGCAAAAGACCAGTGAGAACAGATAGAAATTCGACACAATCAAGCTGCAACAACCAACCATAAAAATGCAATTCTCATTGAAGCTACGGAACAGATATGATGTACTACAGGACTACGACGAGACAGATAATGACATTGTTGAGAGAAAATGGCAAGAATTCGAGGTGGCCTACAAAGAAACAGCCAAAGAAGTACTGGGTTACAAAAAGAGAGGACAAAAACCATGGATCAGCAAAGGGTCATGGGAACTGGTAGAAGACAGGAAACGAATAAAGAACAACATGGAACAAGCAAAGTCAGAAAGGATAAAGCAGAGCTACAAGGATAAGTATCAACAAAAAGACAAAGACGTAAAGAAAAACATGAGACAAGATAAAAGAAAGTGGGTAGACAACCTGGCTGCAGAAGCAGAGAAAGCAGCCGGGAATGGAAGGATGAAAGAAGTCTACAACATCACAAAGACACTTAGTAACGACAAACACAAAACAGCGAATGCAGTAAAAGACAAATCTGGAAACCTAATAACTGAAGGACCAGCCAAGCGGACAAGATGGAAGGAGCATTTTGAAGAAGTCCTTAATAGACCTATGCTCGATGACCCCGTTATAGATATTGAATTAGACTCAATCATAGATGAAATCAGCACAGACTCTATAACAAAAACAGAGATTAGATCAGCACTGAGGAAGCTAAAGAATGGGAAAGCTGCAGGTAAAGATGACATTACAGCAGAATTGTTGAAAGCAGACATGGCGACAACAGAGAATTGGCTTCTAAGCTTATTCAAAACAATTTGGGAACAAGAAAAAGTACCAAAGACGTGGAAACAAGGACTGATTGTTAAAATACCAAAGAAAGGTAACCGTACAGAGTGCGGAAACTGGAGAGGTATTACTCTAACATCTGTCCCCAGTAAAGTGTTCGGAAGAGTGATAATAGACAGAATAAGAGATGGAGTTGACAACAAGTTGAGAGATGAACAAGCAGGTTTCAGAAGAGGACGAAGCACGGTTGAGCAGATATTCATCCTTCGAAACATAATAGAACAGGTAGTGGAATGGCAAGCAACGCTATATGTAACTTTTGTAGACTTCGAAAAGGCATTTGACTCTGTACACCAAGAGAGCCTTTGGGAAATCATGGCGAGCTATGGAATCCCATACAAGATAATCAGAATGGTCCAGATTTTGTACGAGGACAGTGAATGTGCAGTGTTAGATGAAGGTGAACAATCTGAGTGGTTCAAGGTAAAAACTGGAGTTAAGCAAGGAGACGTAATGTCCGGATTTCTTTTCTTGATGGTAATCGACTGGATAATGAGGAAAACAACTGAAGAAAACAACACAGGGATAAGATGGAGATTCATGTCAAAACTTGAAGACTTGGACTTCGCAGATGACATTGCGCTTATGTCATCAAGTTACAGACACATGCAAGCAAAGGCAACAAAAATGAATGCATTCGCATCAAAAACTGGCCTAAAAATCAATAAAAAGAAAACTGAAGTACTGAGGATCAACAGCAAATGCAACAACAGAATACAGATTGATGATCAACAACTGAATGAAGTAGAGAAATATACATACCTGGGCGCAAACGTCAGCAAGCAAGGAGGAGGGGATGACGATATTAACAACAGAGATACGAAAAGCAAGGACATCATTCATGAAACTCAAGCAGATATGGAACTCAAATGTGTACACATTAAAAACTAAACTCAGATTATACAATACTCTGGTCAAATCAGTGTTACTGTATGGATGTGAAACATGGAAAGTAAACAAATGCGACAACAAAAAACTTGACATTTTCCATTTCAACTGTCTCAGAAGAATTTTAAAAATTAGATGGCCAGTAATAATTTCGAACAAAGACATTGAGAACATAACAGCAGAAGAGAAGATCAGCACAGAAGTACAGAGAAGAAGGTGGAATTGGATCGGGCATGTGCTGAGAAAGAAGGACCAAAACCACTGCCTGACAGCGCTGACATGGACGCCGGAAGGAACAAGAAAAGTTGGTCGACCAAAAACAACGTGGAGAACCACAGTAGAAAAAGAACGGAAGCAACTGGGCTGGGCAACTTGGAGCAAAGCCAGACACATAGCCGTTGACAGGGCGAGGTGGCGGAGTCGCACAGCAGCCTTATGGGCCACAAGGCCCGAAGAGGCTAGGTAAGGTAACTGTTTGTATTACCGGTCAATATTATGAAAATCTGGGGTCATTTTTTAGTGAATGTGTTTTTTCTACTCAGATGATCCCGAGTATGTGTGGACTTTAATATAGCCTGTGTTTATACATCCAGGGATGTTTTTTATGTTTGTATTTATTTGGTTTTACTATCTGTTCAGGAATGTTTTCATCGAGTAAACTGTTAAATGTGTTAACAAATATAGTGTGTACCTCATTTGGACACTCAGTTTTACAGGCCATTACCATGTCATCCAATTTGTTGTAAAAAGAGCTTGTTTAAAGTTATCTATATTGGCTTTGTTAAAATGTTTTCGTTTTATTTGTTTAGGTGCATCTCTAAGTTTACTTGAGGTTTCATAAAGGACAATGAAAGTAGGGTAATGGTCTGAAATGTCAGTCATAATTGATCCGGCAATAGAAGTACTTTGAGGGTTATACTTGAGGAAGATATGGTCAATGAGAATGGCTGAGTTTATAGTTACTCTGGCAGGCTTTGTAATTGTGGGAATAAAGCCATTTGCCATGAACATGTCAAGATAGTCAGCATTGTGATTGTTATTTTCAATATTTAGTAGGTTAATATTTGCACTACCACAGATAATGATGTGTTTGTTTTCATGTTGCAATCGTTTCATTATTATATCAAGATCCTGAGTAAACATGTTCCGTGTACTTAGGTCTGGTGATCTATATATTGCTCGTATTACTGAGTTCTTGTGTGTGGCATCATGGGTGTTGTTTAAAATTTCAATAAATAGACAATCATAGTAGTTTACATTATTGTTTAAGAAGGCAATATCATTCCTTACTTTATAGTCTGTCATCTTTTATGTATATACACAAGCCACTCCCTTCTTTAATTGTGGGTTTGTGTTTACACACGAATTGATATCCTTTTAAATTTGCAAGTTGACTCAGATTTTCATTTAACCAGGATTCCTGTAGGGTTATGACGTCAAATGCTACATTGTTTTTAATGTTTCGTCCATGAAGTAACATTTCTAGTTCTGACTTGTTTTTCTAATATGCTTCGTATATTAATGTTCAGAATAGAGAATAACTGTTTGTTTTGATTTTGTTATAACATTAGGTTGGTTGTCATTATTTTGAGCCATCATTTCGGTAAATGTAATAGTTGTTTTTGTAACAATACAAGACAATACTAATGGCAAACATTACACAATTGTGTGTGTATACGTACTACTTGCGTTGGTGTTAAATATATAAAATTTTCCTGTGTTAGAGTTCTGACCACTGATCAGAAGACATACTCACGTCCATCAACTGTCCATGCGGCAGTGATTGCTGTTGAGACACCGGCCTTTTTCAGCAGTTCAGTCCGTTTCTTGGTTAGATTCTTGGTTATGACCGTTTTGGATCCTTTAAATGTTCTCTTTACTGCAAACACTGTGTTTGTTTCGCGGTTCATACGACAATGGGCCTCGGCTTGCGGGTGGAGTTCTCCGTGTTTCGGCCCGTGCGGTGGCGTCTGTCAATGTCACTTGACTGCAGGTTCACATCGAATGTTGCTTTCAGGCACGCCGTGAAACACAATACAGCATCCATCTCGATCGTTGTGAAGTGCGTCGTTCTTGCTTTCAAGATCACTCACCCGCGCTTGCAGGTTGGCAGAGATCTCTTCGACTGTGACGATGTCCATCTTGCAGGATAGATACACCTGCTGTCGAACCGCATCAAGCGCCTCGATTCGACTGAGAGTCCGATGTTCTATTCACTGCGCCACTGCGCCATTCAGGCTTTTTTGATGGATTACACAGTAGTTCTTCCTGCCATGGAAGGTGAATCTACTCGTCATCCCGCGTGCCGCTTTTCATTGTGCGACTTGTGTCGACGTAGTAAACGGTTTAAGTTGGTTCCAATAGAATAAATTAGCATACAGCTTGCAACAGTTTTCAGCCTGTCATTAAACGAGGGAGTGGTTCCTTTAGAATGGAAAGAAGCGAAAATTATACCTTTATTTAAAAAGAGTTCGATAAACAAGTCAGGTACCTACAGACCAGTGAGTTTAAAATCAGTGATTTGCAAATTATTAGAAATTAAGACTAACTAAAGATCACTTGGTAGATGTTCTTATTAAACATAACTTGATAAACCCATCTCAACATGGGTTTCTAAAAGCGAGATCATGCTTAACAAATATGTGATGTTTTTTTGGATGACATCAGTAAGTGGGTAGACGAAGGATCACCAGTAGATATTATCTAGTTATATTTTTAGAAAGCTTTCCACAAAGTGCCACATCAAAGATTATTGCTTAAGGGTGCTCTATACTTTCAGAAGAAAAAATGCTGTGATTTGTATTAAAACACTTATTTGCATTCCAATGTACACAATGGAGTATGATGTACAAGACAAAATTTGAAATCGACCAATCGGATGTCATGAAAATGGACGCCATCTTGGATTTTTTTGTCGACCACGAGAACATCTATATCTTAAAAACTACTCAACATAGAAACATGGTGTTTTCTGCATCTTTTTGAGAAAGAAACATTCTATGCACTGAACTAGGATTTTATATGTATTCCATTTTTAAGATTTTTTAATTTTACGTTCATATTTGCTATAAAAACATCCAAATTTACAATTATTTCAAAACAGCAAAAAATTCACAAATTACGTCATTTTATTAAACTCCTAGTTCAGTGCATTCAATACAGTGAGGGCAAGCAACAGTGAAAATTGCATAGCCTTATGTTGAAAACTGTTTGATATATCACTGTCCCAAGACTAGAAAAACACCAAAAAAGTATTTCTGAGAAAAAAACGATATGAAAATACAGTTGGCTACTTTTTTATGGTTATCTGTGTAAACTTACCAGAAAAGTGCGTTTATGGGGTTTTAAAATGCTCCTGCTTCATATGTTATCCCTTCTGACAGTAGTTGGGTGTCCTCGCAGGCCAATCGCCGCTATCGCTTTGCCTGCTGGATGTCCTTCTGTGCCTCAAGAGAGCGCCTTATTGCTTGCCTTATCCGCTTTTTGTCCTTTGCGACAAGGCATTTCACTGTGTGTGTTCCCGGTGTTATGCCAAGTTTTTGAAGCACTCTAGCCATTGAGACAGTGCCATCATTGTAGGGTGCTACAGTATCATCTAGGGCCAGTTGCACTGTTGTAGTTCCAACAAATATTTCTTTCGGACATTTTCCCCATACGACAGAATTAAGACTTTCGACAGCATTTTGTGGAGCAAACGGTCAGTGGAGAGTCTCTGAAATACTGGATGAATCTTGTTTGCAACAGCTTTTGGTAAGGGGTTTTTGTGGACATAGGTAGCACTATCTTTGTTGTAACCGCACCAAGTACCTTCACCAGTTGGGCAGTCAACATGATTCGGATTGTCATCTGTGGAAGCGGTATGCTTCAGAATAGCACTTATTGCCGTTTTCATCCCACTTACAGACCCAACATTCCTTCTTATTGCAAGTCCATAGTAGATCTGCAGTTGATCGATGCGCAACTGGGTCAGACGTCCTTTCCCGCCCAACGTTTTCTGATCTTCGAGTTTCTTTGATCCGCTCTCGCTTTTCAGCTTTCTCAAAGCTGTGCCACATCTTTTTTGTACGTGACCAACACATTCCTTCTTCACTATTTCAACGGCATGCCCATATGGTGTTGTTTCCACAACACTTGAATATGACTTAGTGTCACCATCTCCTACAAATCCTGTATACTGCAGGTGTAGCGATTCAACTGAGCGCTCATATATTCTCACAGCCCCGGCTGGTTCCATGCTAGGAGACGAGCCACCGTATGTTATGCCACATTTGTTGTAGTGTCCTGCTGAGTCCTGCGTACCAGCTGAGATACTCTGTGCTTCCTTTGTCGAGGTGAGCTTTGCCGGCACATCCTTTGCATATTTTACTCAGCAATTCAATGTCTAGACACTTTCGAGTGTCCGGCGAGATAGCTGCCACATATCCAATCAACGAAGAGTGGCCTCGCTTTTGCCAGCTGCCATCAAATGTTTAGTATCCCACACAATGTCTCCATGTCAGAGAATCCTGTTCCAACTGTCCGCATCCCAGCAACGAATCGGCGGTTCACTTCAAATGCCCGAGATCCTCTACATCTCTGCGACGAGTAAAACTTTACCTCAAAGTCACAACTCTCGTCATTGCATGCCAGAATGAACTGCCATGACAATCCCATTTTAACTTGGCTGTTTTCTGTCAGACACAAATGCCCACATTTACACACAGCACACATGGCACAGCTGTTTATCACAGAGCATAGTATTGATATGTCAAATATTCCAAAGTTGGAAGTGTTTTCTCCAAAATCGGACCAGTCAGTGTTTGCAAGTTTCATTTGAGATGCAGATATGTCACTAGTGCTATTGTCATTATCGACATTACCATCCGGCACAACCTGCCTGTCAGTGTCACCGTCAGTACAGGTTGTCGGCAGTTCTGGCTCAGGCTCTAGCCCCGGCGTACGCACAGTGTCCACATTACTACCATCAAATTGTGGCTGAATTGTGTGTCTATTACCGTGGAACTTACGCTTTGCCTTTCTTATTGTTCTGTGTTTTGTTGGAGGCATGGTAAATGTGGTAAAATAAGAGTAAAACTTTATTGGAACAGTGTAAACACGGTAAAAATGTTTTGCTTGCGCTGGTAAACATGAAGTACCAGTATGCTAACGCAGCTTGTAAGAACTGCTGTGATTGGCCAATCGGGCTGTATATCATTAACTTTGGCGTATCTTAGCCAATGAAATTCCTTGATTAAACCCATTGGGGCCACATCTGGGTAAGGCAAGTATGGTGACCAAACATGGCAATACAGAAGAAGAAAAAAAAAATTTATAATAAGAAAGTTATAGCATTTTATGTAATAGCAGGGTAATTTAAATAACAATTCACCTGCGGATGGGGTTGAAATAATGTTTTTTTGTTTTAATAGGAGCTTCTAGGGAAACAGCAACTTTGCAAATGTTTTGCCAAATGTTATAGCATTCCAAAAAACATAAAATTGGAAATTATTTATGAAATTTCACTTTTGAAAGTATAGAGCCCCCTTAACCTAAAGACCCATGGCAAAGGGGGACAGAAAAATGGCTGATTGACAGAAGACAACGGGTAATAGTTGATAGGGAGACTTCAAATTGGAAGTCTGTTTTGAGTGGGGTACCACAGGGATCAGTACTGGAACCTATACTATTCTTAATATATATCAACGATGTGGACGATGATATAACAAGTAAGATGTTGAAATTTGCAGCTGATACGAAAGTGTTTAGAAGGAAGGATTAAAGGTGATGGAGAAAGAAAGCATTTACAAGATGATGTGGACAGGTTGATCAAATGGTCTAAAAAATGGCAGATGTTCAATTTTGAGAAATGTCAATGCCTCCACACAGGACATAGGAACGAAGATGTACAATGTAAAATGGGGGATACTGTACTAAGTACTACTATAAAAGAAAAGGACTTAGGGTTAACTATTAGTGCTACCATGAAGGTTTCAGAGCAGTGCGGAATTGCAGTTTCAAAGCAAAGCAAATCCTTGGATTAATTAGGCGAAATATAGCGTATATGGAAAAATAACTAATAATGCCGCTGAACAAAACAATAGGTTGGCCTCATGTAGAATATTGTATACAAGCGTGGAGGCCATATCGCAAGAAAAACATAGATATGCTAGAAAGAGTA
>OZ023210.1:25052072-25237415 GCA_963995525.1 Escarpia spicata
TCTTCATCACCATCGATCGGCCGGGGCCGGAACATAGATGAGCCGTTTCCATATGGATCGATCATTCATCAGGAATGGAAGGTCTGACTCTTCAATATCAAGGTTTTTGCTGATCAACTTGGTGTATGTTTTCTTCTGTTTCCCTCTGTTTTTTCCCTGTCTGTGTGTCCACAGGATGAATATTGACATTATGACGATAGCAATGGCCAGCTCGTTGTAGGCGCTTCTAGCGAAACTTGTGTGTGAGTTTGTATACATGTCCATATAGTTCTTTATTTTAAGCATATTGCTCCAGTGAACATGTAGGCACTTTCTTAACATTCTGGTGTAATTCCCGTCAAGTTTTCTTTCCTGTTCTTTTGTTAGGGTTCATGTATCTTCCCCGTACAACACTATACTTTCAACGGTGGCACTGAAGATTGACAATTTAAGGGTTCATCTTATGTTTGCCTTCAATACATGGTCTAGCGTTTTACATGATTGCCAGGCTAGAGCAATGCGTTAGTTAATTTTGCTTGTACTACGTATCAAGGAACGTAGATACCGGAAATCGTCTACTTCCTCAAGTACTTCACCACTAGCTGTCTTTATTACTTTACACACATATTTTATGTTGGTGGTGATTACCTTTGTTTTATTCACATTTATAGCCAGTCCAACAGTTCCTGCGTTTTTCTCGACATTTTCCGGTAATCTCTGTGCAGACTTGGTGTTATCACTTATCAGGACTATATCATCAGCAAATGCAAGACCTGCGATTTCTTCCTTTGAAAACCGCCTACTTTTCCATTCTCTGATGGTAACGCCAAGACAAGATTCTTTCGTTGGTTGTCTCATGACATAGTCCTATATTATAATAAATAAGTATGGAGCTAATGTATCTGCAAAACACCGGCGTTAAAAAGAACTCGGTTTCTCTGTCAGGTGAAATAACGGATGCTGTCGTGTCTTTGTATAGGGCTTCAGTAGCACACACAATAGTCTCTGGCAATCCGTAGGCACGTCAGATTTTGAACATTTGGCTAAGGTGAACAGAATTAAATGCCTTTCTGAAATTTATAAATGTCAGTACTACAGGCAAGTTATTGACATCTGCTTCTTCGACAATTCTGCACAGAGCTAATATGTGGCCAGTTGTAGATTGACCTTTGCGAAAGCCATTTTGATTCCACTCAGAAGAGGTTTAGTGGCAGGTTTACATCTGTTTAGTAAGAGACGATTATAAATCTTAGCTGCTTTTGGTGTCAAGCTGATACCTCGATAGTTTTTTGCCAGTGCGATATTTCCTTTCCTTGGAAGGGGTGCTATCCCAGTTTTTGAGAACGCATCAGGCTTTACAAGATTATTGAAGCTATGATTACAAAGTTCCAGTAGCGTTGATTTGAATTCACCCAACTTCCAGACATCCGGCGGAATTCCATCTAGTCTGAAAATTTTACAGAGACTGAGACCCACGACAGTTTGTTATTATTCTTTGGAACTTTTGCATATGATCTTTAAGAGTGTTTCCAAATTATTTTAAATTAAAATGTTTATTAAACACATTGTTCGCACTTACTCATTCAATCTTGTGCACTCGCGCACACACGCGCGCGCATACACACTCACTCACTCATTCACTCACACAATCTCGTGCGCTTGCGTGCACACACCACCTTTATTGAGAAAAACTTTATACCCTCCCTGCCCCATCCTGCCTTCGTTGTGTATGGATGTGGTCGATACGCCCCATCGTCTGTCGAACATCTTCCCCGATGGAGAATGGGACTCCGACGAACGGAGTCCCATTCTCCATCCCGTGGCTATGCAGCCTCGATGACTCGGTGGGCGACTGCCCTGTCGGCCGCCTCCTCCGATTAGTCGCCAAAGATGACCCCTCAGACATGTGATATTAAATACAGCTTAATTGCGATCAAATATCACTCCTTCCCGGCAGAGTCCCGAAATAGAGAGAACTGATCAGTTGGACAATTTCAAATTTAGATAAGTCAGATTTGCATTTCCAAAAGAATAATCAATACTGAAATACATCATTGACAAATGGTCCTTATTTTCAGTTGCCTCTCACACCAATTTCAAGTAGGCATGCCGTTTTTAAAGTTCACTTTCAATAAATTCTAGAATTTGGAATTTAGTCAGCATTGCAGTATAGCAAGGGAGACACGGGCAGTCAGACAAACAGACAGCTGGACAGAATGCCTTATGGTCAAGCACAGTTGTCACACATCATTACAGCACAGTCCTGAAATGAAAAAGAACCAATCAATAACTTTCACGTTTAGACACGTATGATTTGAGTTTTAAAAAAAAATCTTTAATCACATTTATCTCAAGTAGGCCACCAGCGTTTAAAAAGCTGAGTCTTGGCAGATTTTTGATGTGTTTAGAAGTCAACCCAGCAAAAGAGAGCCCAAACTAATAAACACCACAAACTGGCTGGGTTTTTAGAAGCCGTAGCTTCAACTTTGAAGGCAGACATTTCGCCTTTTGCCAGCTAGCCTGGCAAAAAATTCCAACTCGAACCACGTGGAGATAGTCTGTATCTCGAGTCACCGTTGAAATTGCTCAATGGAGCGTAATAATACGAATATCTTCCCCGACGGAGAACGGGACTTCGTTCGTCGGAGTCCCGTTCTCCCTCCCGTAGCCAGCCTTGACGACTCGTCAGCACTGCAGTTGCAGTAGGCAATAGCCAGTTATATATATTATTCAATATATTATTATATTTTCAATAAGCAGACTTTATAGGCGCAATGCAGTGCCTTTTCACTCAGCTGCATGAAGGAGTACCTAGCTATTGTGTAGTGATAGTTTGTATGAACAGTCTTCGCACATTAACTGAAACGTGACTGAATGCTTCCCAGAGGAGGCGATACGGGGCTGCCAGATAGTACAGTGTAAAGTGTCTGAGCAGTTCTAAGGACTTAATGGATTTTGTAAAATTACAAGAAAACTTTACCTGTTTTAATATCTTATATCATGAGCCAGACACACCATCGTCGCTTTGGTCATGACTTGAAATTTGATTGACAGAGCTCTGGAACCAATGATGACATATTGATTCTTGTGAAGTTGTCATATATCATCTCAATTCTAATTGTTTATGTCGCCGCTCAGTAAGGACATCGCACGATTTTTAACAAGATTTAACATGATTGCCACCCCGAGAATTAACTCTAAATGGCAGGTGGACAAGGAAGCCTTTTGGCTTATCGAGAGTCCAACCCTTTCTATCTATGTACAAGAATGTATATCCCGCCCTTCTGAGGTATGTGTCAATTTTTTATTTTTAATCATATTAACGCTACTAGCACCCACACAATCAGCAGATAATCTGTTCCAATCAATTATAGTCCTTTGCGAAAATGAGAACTTTCTTATATATAATCTACACTGCTCCATTACGAATGTAACTTCATGTCCCCTTAACTGAGAAAAAAATATTTCTATCAATATTTTCATAACCATTCAACTTGTATCTGATCTCCTCTCAATCGCCTGGTCTCGTGTTGTAAAATCACATTCTTTTATGCGTATTTTATAACTCAGATCTCTCAGTTTTTGTATCATTTTAGTCGCTCTCCTCTGTACTCTTTCTAACATATCTGTCTTTCTTGCGATATGGCCTCCACGCTTGTATACACTATTCTAAATGAGGCCTAACTGTTGTTTTGTACAGCGGTGTTATTAATTCTTTTTCCATATACGCTACATTTCGCCTAATTAATCCAAGGATTTGATTTCCCTTTGAAGCTACAAATCCGCATTGCTCTGAAACCTTCATATCAGCACTAATTGTTAACACTAAGTCATTTCCTTTTACAGTAGAACTTAGTACAGTACCCCCCATTGTATATTGTACATCTTCGTCCCCATGTCATGTGTGGAGGCATTCACATTTCCCAAAACTGAACAACATTTGCCACCCCAATACTGATCCCTGTGGAACCACACCCACTCAAAACCGATTTCCAATTTGAAGCCTCCCATCTACTACTACCCGTTGTTTTCTGTCAATCAGCCATTTTTCTATCCAGTTAATTATACCATCCCCTATGTCATGGGCATAGCTTAAGCAGTAATCTGTGATGTTTTTCCCGTGTGTGGTATGAATTACAATATATCACACGTTATTAGACCATGTTTGCACGATGTTCCATTTGGTATTATTAGAGATGCCAACTTGCAACCATATATCAGAGTAATGATCTCGTGTGTTTGTCATTACGACGAATGCTGAAGACGGTCACGGTAAACACTGAAGGCATGGTAGGGTATGGAAGGGGTATTTTCTTTTGCCTGTCGGAGTGGTCTGGAGTGAACGCTTTGAGCGTTGCCCAATAGATTTTTCTCCAAAATGAAGATTTCATGTTGAATGACCAACCGAGTTTTTACTGTGCATTCCATGAGCAAACATGTGCCAATCACTATCAAGAATGGTCAGTAAATAATTACTAATATACATCATGAACGTGTCTACACAGAACGCAAGCTCCATAATTCCTTACACATAGCTAAAACCATTGACAGGAAATCAAAAATTATTGACTGAATGTCGACACGAAGCTCAAACTTCGCAACTTTTCAGAATGAAGACGACATTGTTATTTGTTTGATCATATAAATGTCTAATTGATTTAGAAAATGCACCACTATATTTACTAGATATATATAGTTATCTATGCTATCCTGTTTATTTGCTACAAATTTGAATTGTAGCAAATTTGTAATCTTACATATTGATCAAAATGATCAACTACATTTACTGTGCCAATGTAGTTGTTGCTTGCTTGGCCCTCTTGAGGGTGTCCTTAGATAGTGTGTCGCTGTGGCAGCACTGACCACTAGAATGGAGACACATCTTATGTGTGATGATACTGCTTAACATGGAAGTGCTCAAGTTGGGTCTGAATTTGGTTTTGTTCTTTGTCACAACACTGAAGACTCTTTCACTGTCGGCATTGGAATGACTTTTTTTTAAAGAATTCCAAGCATAACTTCTGCCAACATGTTGTACATGAGCTGGCCATTCTTATCTTTCTGCACAGACATGTGGTACCAGACAGAACTGGTCAACCCGTTCAAACTGTAACTCTGTGCAGTCATCAACCTGATAATTGAGGAACTGGCCCTCCGATGCATCCAGGCATGCGGCGTTGTCTTGTGGCAACAGACACGGAAAGTAAAATAACGTACAGATGCGAAGTCTTTAACTGCTCTCAACTTAGGATCAGCCACTTCTGCATGAAGGAGAAGTTCGTCGCTGAGGGGGAACTTCTTCAGCATATAGCTGGTTGCTGCAATATAGTAGCTGATCACATTAGTGTAGAAACTTGTCAGGTTGAGCTCAGGTGTTGTGATGATGTAGTCTTTGGCTGCATTTCCGATGAACACAGCCTGGTGCGGCTTGTGGGAAAACTCATTGGAATAATCCAATTTAGTGAGGTCATTCACAAGGTGCTCAGGTTTTATATACATGATGAGCATCTCCTGTAGTTGCTTGGTCAGGGTTCTGTGAAGGATGTCAATACTCGGCTCTTCCTTCTGGAGCACCAAGTTAACTCGTTCAAACAGAGGTATGGCAGCGTGGGGAAATTGACAGTAGAGCATGTTACTGTCATCGGAGAGGAAACCGACCATCTTTTCCACTTTGGTGTGTGCATAGCCTTTCTTTTTCTCGTATTCATCTTTGCTAGCATTGCTCTTCTTAGATTTGTTTCCTAGTTTTTCCTTATGAAATAGTTCTGACTGCTTGAAGATATATTTGTTTATGTCAAACGTTTGTTGAACTGGTGGTTGCTTGCCTTTATCAGAGTGAGTGAATGGTGTCTTGGCTGAGTCCTCCGAGTGACCAGGCTTTGCATTGGCCGAGTCCTTGCCTTTCTCTGAGTAAGTGGACTGTGTCGTGAGCGAGCGGTTGTTCTCCGGGTGAGTGGACTGTATCTTGGTCGAACCCTTGTCTTTCTCTAAGTGAGTGGACTGTGTCTTGGTCGAGCCCTTGTCTTTCTCCGAGTGAGTGGATTGAGTCTTGGTCGAGCCCGTGTATTTCTCTGAGTGAATGGACTGTGTCTTGGTCGAGCCCTTGTTTTTCATTCTGCGAGAAGAGTGTGCCTTTGTCTTTCCTTATAATACACAGTACAGTGATATTTTAAAATTGGTTATATTAGTCTGTAAAAACTAGTCTCCAATACTGTATAATTACATAACTGATTGCACTGTGTTGTCAGTACTATTACTTTTCTTTCTATAGATTGCAATCCATGTTATGGTAACACGTTGCACTAAGTTTTTCTTGCTCAAATAAAATACTGTGCAATTTCTTTACAAAACCCACTTAATTTATTGCAGCGTGATATGGTCACAATTGCTTTTCTTTTGGTTAGATACAGCATTTGTCATGGATCAGTACCTTTATCTTTTGATTTTAGTTTTCCTTGTTCACTGCGGAAGAAGTCCTCCAAAGGTTGCCACATCTCCAACAATCTGTTCAGACACAGCCCCTGTAACAGCCACTTGGTGTTCACCACCTGCAGAATGTTTCTTATTTCTTTGCAATATAGTGCTTGGAACTCTTTGAGGTGTTGTTTCCGATTTGCGCTCTTATCCAGGTAATAATAGATGTCTACCAGAATATCAGACACCGGGCATGGCAGTTCATTGGCAGCTTTCTGTGCAGCTATATTCATAAGATGGCATGCACATCCCATGAAGTAAATGCTAGGTTGTATTTTGTAGATATGGCCTGCAACTCCCTTGCCCATCCCCGACACAACTGAGAGATTGTCAGAAGAGAAGCTGACACAGTTTGACCACAGGATGTTTCTCTTGGTCAGTTCGTGGTCCAACAGCTTGAACGTATTCACCCCTGTTGAAGCCTCTTTCCATTCTACCATTGTGTGAGTGAACAAACAAGTACTCCCGGCCACCGATATCGAACGATTGGATAGACCTTTGCAGCATCCATGTTTGTAGATCCATCTGAAAAAACACAGCAACAATTTTACTGGAAAGAACACAATTTTATTTGAAGAAAAATAATCATGACCTACTCCCCAATAAATGGTGATGTGTTCATACAGCTCCAACGCCAAATCAACGAGAAATTGTTTGATTGGCATTAAATCTCACTGGCAGCTTACTATTTTTACGTGTATAATATGTATTTTTCAATGTAGTTTACATTAATTTCTTGCATTTTGTTAGTAGAAGATGCCTAGTTAGATCATGAATATCGAAGGACATGATTAATAATAACAAGATATTCATTGACATTGTAAACGTTAAATTAGTAGGCATGTACCTGTACTGTAGCGAGGTTGTACGGTTTGTTTTTTGTTTATTGGATATTGCCTGATCGTCTTCGTCGCCGAGCACCTGTGTTATTGTTTTGCGCAGCCATATTTTTTTGCAATTTATACAGTCATACATTCCGCCAAGGGCCACCTTGATGTCCAAACGACAAACAGTGCAAAATGCATGGCTACAACTCACTCGATCATCTCTCTCTCTCTCTCTCTCTCTCTCTCTCTCTCTCTCTCTCTCTCTCTCTCTCTCTCTCTCTCTCTCTCTCTCTCTCTCTCTCTCTCTCTCTCTCTCTCTCTCTCTCTCTCTCTCTCTCTCTCTCTCTCTCTCTCTCTCTCTCTCTCTCTCTCTCTCTCTCTCTCTCTCTCTCTCTCTCTCTCTCTCTCTCTAAATAAGCTAAACATATATCATATGTTGTGTGCTGCTGCATGTGCAGTGCAATCTGCGGATTGCGCAGCAGATTGTGCACCTATCTGCACCAGTCACAACAGGGGATTCTCATTTTCCCAATAGACTCCAGGGGGCGCCACACGCTCGTGTAGGATTATAATTATTTTCACAATGCAAAGGGCGCCACATGTTCACATGGGAGTTCACCCCCATAATGCAGAGGGTCGTGTTTCTAGCCTAAAGGACAATGAAGTGGGGTGTGTTCGTGGACCGCGTGGTTTCTTCTTATATTCAAACACCACATTAGCATCACCAGCAGGCCATTAGGGAGGCTGTTTCGAGGGGTGGGGGAATGGAATTCATATATGTGGTCTGTGGAAATTTGTTATGATTTTTTGTTGTAAAAGGTTCAAGGATATACACCTTCCAAACTTTGTATTACATGGTGAAACATTGGCTAGGGGCATATTATCACAGAAGATCTCGGTGACAATGATGACATGGCCAGGCAATACAAGAAAATGTATGCTCAGGGTAATGCCCTGATCCGAAAATTCTATATGTGTACAGATTCTGTAAAGTGTAATCTGTTCAAATCTTATTATACTTCGCTATATACATGTCAGCTATGGTGGAATTATAAAGCAGAATCAATTAGAAAACTGTGTGTAGCATACAATAATGTCTTTAGATTGTTGTGCAATGAACCTAGAGATTGTAGTGCTAGTTATATGTTTGTATCACGAGGCTTACTCACCTGCAAAATGTTGATCAGAAAAAATGTGTATAGTTTTATGAAATGTGTAGCAATGTGTAACATTATACATATCACCACTGTGTCATCACCGGCGAAAAGTGTTATATATTAACAGTTATCAGCCATAGTCTGGTCTACTTTTTATATGGATGTAATATTCCGGAATAAAGTTATTGAATTGAATTGTCCTATTTTGTTGCTGATTAAGCATAATTTATACCCAATTTTATTCATATAAGCCAACAGGCAATGATATTATATTATTAACACAACTGAATTAGTTACCAGAAACACTTCACCATATGTGCAGTTTTGAATACACACACACACGCACACGCACACGCACACGCACACGCACACGCACACGCACACGCACACACACACACACACACAATAATATCATAAACGAGGCATCGAGGAACGTGGGTGTGTCCAAGTTTTCTTAAAGTAAACAGTTAGTGTTACAATTTTGTGACATTAAAATGTGGATTTCAGTTAATTAATTCATTATTGATGTAACTGATCTGCAGCACAAAGTGTATCAAATCGGTTCGATTGTTGGACGAGCGACTGGCGCGTTCGGCCCCGGGATGGGAGTCGGGATCGGAGTGCTTGCACTCTCTATTGTCACCGTACGGTCCATCATTTGTTTTGTGATAACAAGTGGTTAGTTATACAAAAGAATGTTCGTAAGTCGCTTTGTTTTTTATCGCTACAGCTCTAATAAATTAGCAAGTTTTTAAACGAACAGCGACTGCGCCCAAACGTTGAAGCCTGAACGGACATGCGCACCGATTGGAATGGTGTTCTGGTTCGCGAATCAATCCCTAGAGACGCTCCGCAAAACTACGCGCAGTGCGGCGCCACACGGAGGATTAGGCACCCTTCAGAATCGGGAAGCATATGCCTATGGGAATGGTTATTTGGAAGAACTCGTGAAAAGAAATACCAAACGAACTGAACTGCACCCGTTTGAGACCTCCAACTGCACCCCCTTGAGACTTCCAACTGCACCTCCTTGAGACCTCCAACTGCACCCCCTTGAGACCTCCAACTACACCCGCTTGAGACCTCCAACTGAACCCCCTTGAGACCCCCAACAGCACCCGCTTGAGACCTCCAACTGCACCCGCTTGAGACTTCCAACTGCACCCCCTTGAGACCTCCAACTGCACCCCCTTGAGACCTCCAACTGCACCCGCTCGAGACATCCAACTGCACCCGCTTGAGACCTCCAACTGAACCCCCTTGAGACCTCCAACTGCACCCGCTTAAGACCTCCAACTGCACCCCCTTGAGACCTCCAACTACACCCGCTTGAGACCTCCAACTGAACCCCCTTGAGACCCCCAACAGTACCCGCTTGAGACCTCCAACTGCACCCGCTTGAGACTTCCAACTGCACCCCCTTGAGACCTCCAACTGCACCCCCTTGAGACCTCCAACTGCACCCGCTTGAGACATCCAACTGCACCCGCTTGAGACCTCCAACTGAACCCCCTTGAGACCTCCAACTGCACCCGCTTGAGACCTCCAACTGCACCCCTTGAGACTTCCAACTGCACCCCCTTGAGACCTTCAACTGCACCCCATTGAGACCTCCAACTGCACCCGCTTGAGACCTCCAACTGCACCCCCTTGATACCTCCAACTGCACCCGCTTGAGACCCCCAACTGCACCCGCTTGAGACCTCCAACTGCACCCCTTTGAGACCTCCAACTGCACCCCCTTGAGACCTCCAACTGCACTCGCTTGAGACCTTCAACTGCAACCGCATGAGCCCTCCAACTGCTGCTCCCGTTGAGGCTCACAATATCCAACTTGACACTCCCAAAAACCTCCCTCCAGTTGCACCGTACCCCCAGATCTCCAACTGCACCCCTTTCAGACATCAGTCTGCAGGACCGTTGGGGGTCCACAGAAACCTCTAACGGCAACCCCCTTGTCACCTCCAGCGGTACTCCTTTGCCTCAGCGGGGGGGGGGAGGTACTCATCAAAGCAGCACCATAATTCGTCTTACTGGTCGTAGATTCACAGCACCAATTGATGCTTGGTCGTGCAACTTTTGGAAGTCCAAACAGAACTGGTCGACGTTTTGACGGATGTCTGCTCCTATATCTATGAAGAAACACAAGAGCAACTCCAAGAATTCATCACGGATGCTCCTCTTTTTTATATTACAGGACATCGCTTAACTGTTCCTTTCAGGCCTCTACGGCGCTGATTTGAAGACAGTCTGACTTTATCTTCTCATAAAACTTGCTGTTCTCCGATATGACAATACTCCAGGTTGCGTTTACAATGTATCCTCGAGGCATACATGGCGTTAGTGTGTTTGTATCACTTCTCCAAAACTACGTCGCCGTGATTCTCATCAGTGTCGATGTGGTTGATGTCGGAGCGATAGCTTCTCAAGACAACACTGCTTTTCACGTAGACTACTGTCTTTACTACAGGTTGGTATAACTCAAGACGATTGTCTCGTAGACCGGTTTGCAAACCTGACAGCGGCTGCTTGCCAGTGTAAATAAACTACCTGTAGGTGGATAAGATCAATACCGGATTTAGGGCAAGGCAGACGGGGCAATTGCATAGGGGCCCCCACAAAATATTATATTTAATTTATGGAGCCTCCACAAAACTGTTTTGGGTCATGGCGTTATGGCTTTGGGGTCAAATAAATGCATGTGATGAAAAGGCTCTTGTGTCTACGTGGAAGCGTGACAACTGACAAACAGTGGGTGAGTAGGCAAGGTGTACATTCTGCAATAGAATTGTTATACGATGCAGAGTTGTATTGTGTTGTGAAGTCCTTGTTGTTGAAGGCATAGGGAGGCGGGAGAACTGTTATGCTAAGATGATCCATTGCCCAGAAGCCTCCACAAACATAAATTCGGACTTGGATAAGATCAGTCATAGTTAAGAATCGAGTAGTCATAATGATTGGGGCAACTCGAATGGCAATACTGGTGGCAATGCCTCTTAATTGCTGGTATGCCAGAAATATCCACTGCTGAGAAACAAGTGCAAGAGGGCGCCACCTTGATCAAACAAATCCCGCCAAAATAAATAGTGTGTCCGAGCACATGATGAACACGATCCCAGAATCCGCCAATGCAATTAAGCTACCGAACCGAACGTACTAGCAGTTGATGTCAGCGGCACCCGTAAGCCTTGGAAGAAATCTGCTAGCAGTCTCCACAATGAGTGAGCTAAATGGCAACACCGGCTATCATAGTGTTTAAAGATGATGCCCCACCTACATTGCATTTTCTTCTTTCCCGTGTTCTTTTGCGGGGTGGAGGCAGTGGCTGGCGCGGGATCGAAATACTGATGACATCGGAAGATGGGGTGGGGTGGGGGGGGGGGGTACTGTTGAAAATGTTTCGCCGCCGCCGCGCCGGTTACTGGAGGGATGGTAGAACCATAGGTCTGCCCTCCAATTGCACCCCCTTTCACGGTCACAAAAAACACCTTTATCATCTCAGAAAACCTTGATTTGCCCCCGCCCTTCAGGCTCACCAAAAGCCAAAGATCCAGGTTCACATTTGCTTCATGGGGCAGAACCATAAGGTCTGCTCCCGAGGTAATTCCAGGGGACATCTGCCCCCCTGTTCCCGCGCCTATGGGTATTGGTCAGAAATCTGGGTCCGTTCCGCCTTCTCGACGATGTCTTCGTCTCGTGCAATTTTTCCCACTCTCGGCTGTTCATCTTCATTTTCCTTTCGATACATCCTTTCAGTTATTGACACTGTCTCTCCATCTGAATTTCGGTCTCCCTTTTCTCCTTCTATGTTCTCGTTGTCAACATTTCCTCATTTATCCTCTGTATACTATAATATTATAGTTCTGCTTATCTCAATCTGCTCCAGGCTACTTTCATTCCAATCTCATCCCTAAATTTCCTCAATTTCAATTTTACTTTCTCGTGTAATTTTACCTATTCTTCAAACCCGGTTGTTCTCGGTTATATCTGTTGTCTCCCGTCCACCAGTCAACGATATATATATAAAGCCGCTGTGGTGTGGTTTTGATGTTTTGTTGAGCTTTTTTAGGACTTGTTGAAGGACCGACAAGGGCAATTCCTCCACCCCGTTCTTTTTAGTTCCTCCATCCATATTCTGGTTCAGTCACGTGTAGGGAGTCGGCTAGGACTACATGGTCGTAGACAGTCTGTTCGGTTATTCTCACGCGTCCCACAGGGAAGCAGCCGTTGGATGAGGCAACTTAAATACATTGACCACCACTCTCTGTAAGTCCGCGACATGCAACAGTATCGCATTTCTGCCCTCGTTGGATCTTATGCTCCCCGCGGCATCTTCTTCTAAGCGTCGTGTCTTTCGCAGGCGTTGGCGATCATGGCCCTCCAAACCGCACGGTCGTTTGTAGTTTGTAGCAGTTCTGTTGCGTTCCTTCCGCGCCAAGTTGACAGACTATCTATTAGTTTTATTCTCTGGCGTCCCCCGGATCTTTTTCCTCCAAACTTTCCTGTCGTTACTGTATGTAGTAATTGTCTCTTTCTCGTGATATATTGCTTATAAATCTTGATTGTTGCGTACTGGTTGTTTAACTATCCTTCCTTCTGATTTAGTTGTCCTAGAATGACTTAATTGTTACTTTTCTTTTTAAGTCCGTGGAACATTTCAGCCGCTTCTATGTTTTTTGTGAACTTTTTGGTTATTGTCCAGGGTTCACACCCATATAGCAATGTCAGCTCTTTGTAACATTGCACGACATAAGAAAAGACCAATGGTTTTATACTGCAAGGGCGTGGTAGCTTAGCGGTTTGAACACCGGACTCCCAATCGAGATTGCGGGTTCGAATCCTCTTGCAGCCGTTTTGAACCTTTGGCAACTTATTTTGCACCGCGTTGCTCCTGTTCACTCAGGTAGAAGAACGAGTACCTGGCTACGTGTCAGCCTGGCTAGGATGCTTCCCAAGAGAAGTCGAAAATGGTGTTTGCTTGAACAATTCAGGGAGTAAAGTGTATACATCGCTCTGAGCAATAATAAGGGCTGGATACCACACCACAAGAACGTACATTTTAGTGTCTCTTCCAAAAGGCGGCCGAAGTTTAGAAACTAGCTGCAGTAGGTGGATTCAACCCCGTGGTCCTCCATCCCGACTGACGGTCTGACGTTCTACAACAGAGCTACCGCGCCTCACTTCCCCAGTCATGGCCACCTCTCGTCTGATCCCATCCCACGTCGTAAACTCCATCCTGCGTGGCTTTCGGTCAATGCAGTAGGTCTACCACCTGGTCAGCATGCTAGAGAACGGAGACGCGCTGACAAAGGTATTAATTATTGCTGTATCCGTGAACGGCATTCTAACACACGTGTGCTTCGTTTCAAATAAATACGCGGTCTAATTAAATTCTGTCACGGAAACATGATTGTTGCACCAGTCACGAGAACACGTAATACAGTTGTTTTATGTATTTGCGTGCGCATGTGATAAAGCACCCCGGAACTCGGCGTGTGTGTAAAAAAATTACCCAGACATTGTAAAGATATGACAGATGAGATAGTAGCAGCCGGTATATGGCTTCCAGTAGAGCCACACCCTGTTGTTTAACCTATCTGAAACAAACTATGTTTTTCAATGGTCCACTTTGGGTATAAATTATCTGCAGGGGTCTATGTCCCACCA
This sequence comes from Escarpia spicata, assembly GCA_963995525.1. NCBI lineage: Eukaryota > Metazoa > Annelida > Polychaeta > Sabellida > Siboglinidae > Escarpia > Escarpia spicata. The sequence continues at coordinate 25,066,177 of OZ023210.1, forward strand.
AGGGTTTCCAAAACTTAGATTACAGTTGATTTTTGTTTTTTATTTAAGCACATTGCGTGGATATAATTTTCCCGCAACATTGGTGTACATTTCAAATGTCAGTTGGTGTTTTCGGAACGCATGTTGGTAGACTCGGTTTATTTGGTAAACACACATTTTATGAAAATTGCTTTAACACAAACTGTATTTAAATAAGTAATTAAAATTAAATGTCTACGCATGGCCACTTTTTGACAACAATACTACAATAGGAAACACTTATTTTAATTGTTCTAGGACACATGAGTACCGACAACAAATACAATATTTTAGTGTTGTAGTAAACCTGTTAGGCGAAGCGAGATACCCAATTACGCTTTCACACACAAAGCTAAAGGTTAATGGCAAAGCCGGCCAAACCTGTATCATTGTGTATTCGGTTTATTTTAATGCGATTATGTGGATAGCGCGCGTGCTATCCTAGAGGCTAAACGCACAACACACGCTAGTAAACAGCGCGCCGGCGCTCGCACTCAAACTGGTTGACGCCTGATTGGTTAATTACAGCACGCATGCGCACCGAGACGCCACCGACCCGCCAGTGCCCGGTGTAGCTGAACGAAGCAGGGTTTTCAAAACTTAGGTTGAGGAAACTGAAGTTCGTTTTAGTTTTACATCGACAGCATGTTCACTGGAAAGTTTACCGGTGCCGGATACGTGGATCTATGATGTCACTTCGCGTATGACTCATCTCGTAGCGCTAGAAAGGGAACTTATCGTTGCATTCGGACTGGTTTGGTTGAACGTCCGAGGCGGTCGTTGCACCGCTGTCGGTGGTAGCTAGCCGCAATTCACCGCCGACCGTCAACGGATCAAAGTCGCTCACCGAAACCACAACATGGTTCGAGAACTCGACCTGCTCGACGCTGTTCGACAGGAAGATGTCGTCGCACTGCAGAAAGTCCTGCACAAACACAAGAACTCGACCAAATCCAGTAAGTGTGATGTGTGCATTGCGTGTGATTGACAAACGACTACCAATGTTGGCGTGTCGTGGACGAAGGTGTGCGGCAGTCCGGTGCAGCTGTCACTGCAGTCTGGCACACAAGCTACCCGGGTAGGCCAAAAGGCGCTAATAATACCATGTAGCATAGGAGTCATTAAACTAGGTCTATGCAATAATGTCCACACTGCACTGTCTTGCCTGTTAGGTCTGTAAATTTATTGTCGTATTATTTTCTCCTTATGTGTCTGGTAGTGAGTGGTAAACAGTCACGCCACGAACATGTCATGGGGCGATGGGCTACCTGCTTTACTTGCCTGTAGGCTGTAGTCTGTAGACTAGTGTAGGCTGTAGTGTAGAGTGTAACTAGTATAAATGCAGACAGTCGTCTCTGCGACTGCAGAGACGAGGGCCTATCAAAAATTGAAAAAGAAAAATTTGGCACCCAGTCACCAGTCAAACTTTCGGCACTGCCACTGATAAAAAACACAACATTGTATACTGACAGATTACTGACTTTTAATATACGTTTACATGGTCATTGGACTATTATATATTATACGAAGGCCTATATTACATTCCTCATGCCATGGCTGTGCATTGTCCCATTGATTCATTGCCCTATACTGTATGCTATAAATAACAGTGACGGTTCCAAGCTAAATGTTACAACAAAATAAAAATATCTGTGGCAATACTTGACAATGACATTGCTATGCACCTATGTAGCAGGACTTCAGTGTTTGTTGCATGGCCACACAATTGAAGAGGCGGCATGGGGAAATCTGCATATGCCACAGTTTTGTTATGCTTGCACTGTTTACATGTATTGTCTCTCATGTGTGGTGTGGCTAGTGTTTTCTTACTGGCTTTTGTTGTATCATGACAAGTGAAAGGCAACTTGTTGTATCAAGCAGCAAGCATGCACAGTGACTGACAGCCTGGTGATGGATTCTTCTGACAACTTAACACATTTGCCACTGTATATCACATAAAACACGAAGAAGAAATAGTGTTTTCCACACACTAATACACCTTTGTTGTGACTTATTTTTCTTCACAATTTTTTCTAATCAGATTACCAGTTCATTTCTTAAATTGCATCAATAATAAGTTGTAGTGAAACAACTATATTTCGTCTTTGGGTTTCTACCTACACAGCAGGTTTACTTGAATTAATAGAATATGCATGATGTGTGGTGTTTATAAATGTCTTGATTGAAAATTCTCCTAGGCAACTGAGATCCCTAACTGAGTAGTTGATTAGATTGAATGCAGAGAGGGTAGTCACAGCTAAATCCTTGTGTGCAGATGTAGCTATTAGCAATACGTAAGGTGTATTGGATGCGTGCTTGTTGCCTTGTACCATCTGAAAGCATAGATATTAGGAAATGCAAAATCTGTAGATCTGTATTTTAAATACTCAAAGCCAGCTTTCTAATCATTGTATGTTTCTTAGTTTTTAAAGTCTCTAGTGCAGTTGAGTTTTGTGATAATTTTTAGTCATTGAAGACACAAATAAAAAATAATATGTCATTCACACAGTTAGTAAGAAACAAAGGTTGGTTCTTAAAATACATTAATAAATACATCTCACCAGTTGGTTCGAGGACTCAGACGTTTCACAGTGGGAATGGTGTGACCATGACAGTGATAAACTGGGCACCCAGCTGCTTTCAACAAGCCAAGACAATCATACCTGACATGTAAGCACCTTTAGGACAATTAACTTTTGTGCACTCAGTGCAAATCTCACATCTGATGAGTGTGAAAACACATGCATTCTTAAAACAATAATTTATCAATGTTTCTTATTCTTCCACAAAATGTCTTTGTAACTTGTAAGACAATGTGAATACAGTTCGCTTTATAGTAGACTTGTATGCTGTCAAAACATTAAACAACATGCCCATTTGGTTGTTCAAATTGTTCTGCCCTGGAGCTTGTGGGCTACTAAACATGACATTTCCCTTTTGCACATGACTGCATCTTTGAAGCCGAAGAGCGTGTTTTTTCAGATTTGTTGCTATGTTATTCAGGAATATTTCAAGATGAGCCAGCCTGTAATTTGTAAAAGTAGTTGTACATATAAGAACTGTTTATGGTGGCTGAACAATTATATATGCGCTTTGTATCATCTAACAAACAGCTATTATCTCTAGCACTAAAATAGAAAATGTATGTATTTGGCAGCTGTTAACTTCGTATAAGATAAACATGTGCGTGTGATGTTATGAAAGAATCCGTATATGGAAAGTATCAGTGCAGTGTGATTATTTAATTAATATGTTTTTATTAATAACAAATACTTACAATAATAAATAACAAACACCAGTTTTCTAATAATAATTATTCTGATTGATTTTGTCCTGCATAAACTTGATCAAGCCGGTGAAAGTACACATCTAAGATTACATTCAAAAGGGTTATATTTCCTTTTGGTATTCTTAATATGTGAACAACAGAACTGCACACACATATATATATATATATATATATATACATATGTGCATATATATATATATATGTATATAACATGTATATAGTGTATAATAATTATATATATATGCTGCCCAAAACGTGGATGTACCAAAATTTTTAGTTTCTGAGTAACATATCAACAGGACAAAGTTAGCTCAGGCACAGTTTTTATTACTGTCGTTATATTCTCATAAATCTACCTGTGGCTGGTGGGGATGATTCAGACCTAGACGGCTGCTTGTAAGTTGTATGCACTGACATGCATCACACTAAAAACTAAGTACACTTTGTCCACTGTGCCAAAGGTATAGAAGCTTGCCAACTCGGTTTCAGACTACAGTATTGCTGAATATGTGAAATGGGGTCTCCCCGCAACCCTGTCAGGCCCTGGCAGGGTACCGCCAGCGACAACAACGGATAGCCACATTTTCCCATGTATCGCTCAATCCTGGAGTCTTGACGGGACCGTAGAAAGTGGGGTGCCAGTGTGAAGTTGCCGGTGGGAACCTGCAGGGTTTAGACAGGCAGCTGCGTGTTTCCTTAAGTATTGTTTAGGTATAAAAAGTTGCACTTATCTGACTGCCGCCCTGGTGGCTGTCACTGGCGTCTATTTAGTGTTGTACCCTGCCAGAAACAGTTGTTTCTGGCTGTGGTCCACTGACCTTTGTGCACTCAAAATGTCACTGGGTTGTCTAAATAAGGCATCAATTACTGTCATGTACTGGTATCTATTACATTGTATCATAAATGGAGCACAGATACATTGAAATAATGCATAATTCAGGATTTGATAGTCATGTAGGTTGATAACATCACATGCACAATCTACCTCTAGTGCTAAATTGGCCTGGCTGGAAGTGACATGTCTGCAGATGGCATTGTCTAGGTAATTGGCATAAGACTACAATGTAACCTTCTCTTGGTACAATGCGATCCTGTTGTTTAGCTGTAATATAATGACTTTATTTGGTATACAGTTTGAAAGCTTGACTTAACAGTTAACTAAGTACATAGTGTGAAACAGAAAGATTTAATATATCGATAGCAGAGTAAAGCCCTATAATAAAGTCACTTTAATTTTTGTATAGTTGATCATTACATAAAATCAAGGTGTTCAATATATATTTAAGTTTTCAAACTTAGTCAATTAGTATTTTAATGACATAGATTTAGATGTTTCATTTTTAATACCAAGGTGTGCAATATTTTGGTAAGGTCGTCTTTCAAATTATCATTGGCTCTGTCAGAAAATTACCTAGAGATCTGGTTTCCATGGCACTGGTGGGAGATTACCTTCCCAGGATGCAACAGCTGTGCCAGTTAATTAAGCCCCAGGCAATAAGAGCCAGGTATGTTCTCTCCACAGCTGAGTGAGCAGAGGCTGAGCAATAGGATGTCTTATGCTTGGGGGGATGTAATCAGTCTCTTCCTGCTGTATAGGCTCCAAGCTTCCTCAGCCAAGCAATTTTAGACGGATACCTTGACCCCCCTTGTGTTGCAGCCTGGTATGTGCTGGCACTGTCAGTAGGGGGTAATTTACCCCCAACTCTGCTAGGTTGATAGGAAAAAATAAATTAGTAGCAACCTATCTCCTTAAATAAATGAGTTATTGAACCAGGAATCGCCTTGATCAAAACACATTGTACATCTTTTCTGGGTGGGTTTCTGCTAGCTAAGTACACCAACATATAAAAATGTCTCTTATTAATCTTGTGGTGGGAGACTGTTGGAGTCAAATTCATCCACTTGCGTCAGTCGTAAATAAACCCTTCATACATTCAGATATATTTTTTCCAACAAAATATGATACAGAAATCCACACGTATAATTGGATGAGGCAATGTGTAATAACAGTGTTTTTTATTCCGTGGCGAGCTCTGCGGATAACATATTATACAAAAACTATACATCCTGCATGTGATTGAACGGACGAGACAGATAGATGACAGGAAAGTGTGCGCGATGTGTTGACATTGTTGTCCCAGCTGCCCACACCTTTGTTGTTGCCAATGGTAGGCACAATATGTCTTGGGTGGGTCTTATAGTCTTTGTGTATATTTTGCTAATTAGTGCTCATTAAGATATACTGATATTAGCCCAAGTGCTTGAATACAAAAGTTATACTAAAAACTACAACAAATTGTGAATATTTTATATTTGAGTGTCCGATATATTGTCTGTGTTATATTCAAATTTTTGTTGTTGATCTTTTTACTTTACATTGGTTATTATTTTACTTTTTATTTGATACTTGTAACTTTATAAGTACTTTGTTTTAGAAACTTTGTATTTTGGTCTTAAGAATAGTGATGTTAATAATATATATTGCACTAAGTCACACATGATTTTTCAGTACGTGTTACCGTGTACATACAAACAAAAGTACAGAACACATTACTTTAAAGTCTGATTTGACCAACAATGAGTAATATATAATTTCATTAGTAAAAGTGGTGTCGATGTTTTTGTTAATAATTAATAAAATCTTGTTATCTCTAATCAGTACTGGGTGGCTTAATTTAATCTTCAATAAGAATTAAAATTGTTGATGTTTTTGTTGTATGATTTCTAATGTTTTATTTGATCAGCAAATATGAACATTGTTTACTATTAATCGTTATTTAGTTGTAAAATTGAATCACATGAAATTGCTCAAAATAAGAGTACTTAGTAGTGTTTCGGAACGAAGTTGTACTTTAAAGATTGACAGTGACACATCAGTGCTGGGTGCTAAGAGGTCAAGTGTGTAACCTTTGTAACAAAATTAATCCCCCAGCGGAATCAAGTGGCAGTTAGCAAATCTGTCTAATGAAATATGATGGACATTTATTAACACATGACTTGTTTTGCCCAGATCAAGTTGCTTGGCACTTGTGTTTTTAATAAGACTCAAGTCTGTAAACAATTAGAATAATCCCCACTTCAAGCGATACATCCGTGTGGTGATCGACCCTGTTAGATTCAGTTAATTCGCTATCACCAGACGTGAATCTGCGAGGTAAATTGACCAGCATAAGTGGGCTAGTTCAGCTAATAAAGATGGTAAACATTTACAATACTGAGAAGTCTTAATTCGCTCATGTGTTGGGGGCGCCTGGCAGGGGTGATTTTAATGAAGGTGGACTTGGGTCAGTCACTACAGTAGTTCCCATGACTGCATCACTTGGCAGTACTTGAAGACTTCTCGTGTCACTTCACACAAGTTTATTGAGTTAATTTGGTCTGGCCAGATATGAAGTGTGGACTGGCTTGACCAGTGATTGCAGGAGGGGGTTTCTGCTAATGAAATATGCACTTATACTGTAGGGATGTACTACAATTTCATTGATTAAATGAATGGCTGTTTACGGAACACTGAATCCTGAATTTATTTACTTTTTTATTACATCTAACTTTATAAAAAATAACACATTTCTACAAAACATGTCACTAAATAACAATTGTGATCTTTCACCTTACAATATTTTTGGCGAAATTGCTTTATATTATTGCACAATAACACTGATAAATAAATACTCACATTTGAGGTTAAAGTTTAACAAATTTCACGGGATGATTTATTTATTGCTCAATCAAGATATCTTGCTGCAATAGAGATTAGTTACATGTTTAAAAGTTGAACATTGTTAATTTTGGTGTACCCTAATATAAAAATATTGTGAGTATTTGGACATTTGAACTTTATAAATGCAAAAGCCCCAACTAACTTAATAGGAATTAGCAAATGAAAATACTTGTACACTGATAGTCCAGCTGAGCAAATACTGTGAAGTAGGTTTTATTATTCAGCTGGTCTCAACCAGCTGACTCGGTGAATGACCCCTGTTTGAATTGAATGATACTTGACACATTGGTGACCAATGGACAGTCTTCAGCCTTGGAATTCAACTTGAATTGACACAGCAATTAAGACTGAAATTGATGCCCATTCACTGTTACGAATTAATCAACCTTTAAAATGAATGCATAGTGGACATCAGGTGGACAGAACCAGTAAAGACTGCTCGTCAGGATTGAGAGGGATATAACTAACTGGGGTAGAGAAGCCTTGTCGTGGGGGTGAATACAGGGGGTAATGATACTTGACATAAAGAGGGTTGTGTTTGTAGGAATGGAATATGAAACAAAACTGTTTTTAAACACATTTTTACTGATTTTACACTTATAAAATGGGGTAGTCCAAATTGTCAGATTTGGTGAAACTTTGAAAATAAATTGTAGCAAGCATGCTGTGCTGTCATGTATGATTTCGGAAGCTCTGTGTAAACAGGAAATATTACTTTTTGTGTTCTCCAAATGAAGAATCCTAAACCAAGGTCATTACTCACTCAATCCTCTTCATGCCGTATGTGGCACAAAAGGCATCAACAAGAGATCGCCACTGCTGTCGGTCGGCAGCCCGTGCATCAATCGTACTCCACATCACCTGGCAGGCCTTCATTTCCTTCTCCACTGTTCTTAGCCATGTCTCTATTAGATGACCTCGTCTCCGACTTCCATCCGTTGTCCAATGTAGGGCTAGTTTTGGTAGAAAGATCGTTAGGTCAGGGGATAATTTCATATTTCGTTGAACCCATATTGCTTTCCCCAGATCTCTTGCAGAGTTTCCAGTGGGGGCCATATCCCCAGGTCCGATCCATCACCTCACTGATACTTCTGGGTCTGTCTTCCACGGCTTTCTCCCCCTCTCAGTTGTTCATCCCTGCCCTTTTCAAGATATCTCTTCACAGTGTCTCTCCATCTTCTTGGGTCTCCCTCTTCTACCTCTACTAACCTCTTTTATCCATGCATGTTCTCTTTGTCAAAGTCTTCAGTCTAACTCTTTGTACAGTCAACCGTACTGTGACCCTGATATATAGGTTCGTATTGCATGTAATTGTAGATAAAACCAATGCTACACTGGCAAAGTGATTGGTTAAGAAATCTTCATGCAATTAACCAAGAAATTGCCAGTTCTATAAATGATGTCCCGACAGCAGAACATGGTATGATTGTGTTGGATTGTGTCTGTTACTGTTAGTGTAACGGTCGTGTGCATGTTGGGTCGTGTGCATGTTGGGTGGTGTTTATTGGAAGATTATCTCTATCCCTAAAGAAGCAGCCACAAAAAGCACACCCATAAAAACATCACGATTTATTAAAACAGGAATATTACATTTCATGCTGTTTGATGCATCTGTAGTTTTTCAAAATTGAATGTCTGTCTCATATGACATTTATTCTCTTGTCATAGAAAGGTTAAACTGGACACCATGTGCGTCAAGGTACAAGCATCAACACTTGATTACATGTTAGGGTTTTCTGTCTACTACAGGACAATACTTAATGAAGGCCGCGGTACCAGGATCTGTATTGATGTTTCCAATAGGCCACAGCAAATATGAAATGTCAGCTTCACTTTGATTGAATAATATCACTATGCAGATAACTCGGCCAGCATGTCCCGAAGATGCATCTAACCATCGGATACACTCTTACTTATCCGCTCTAACGAACTGTCTCTCCGGCATGTCAAGTGGAAAATTAGAATTCCCACTGCATTGACCTAAAGACACCTTTGTGGATTCGCCTCCTACTCCTCCTTGAGTCTCCCGGTGGGATTTCCTGATCAGTCATCCCAACAACTACATACAGTGTATATGGATCCTAATCAAAATTTTTCGCAGTGATCTAGTAGCTGGGTGGGCTGGAGGAGTGCCACGGCTGCAACACAGGGTTTCTTCCTGGTTTGTGTGCCGCTGAATGCAGAGGGCATGTTCACTGTGTCAATTACGTCGCAGCTAATCGACACAAGTGGTGATGTCATGAACGAACCACCGTTTTTCACGACAGTTAGGTCCGTTTTAAGATCGGACCCATGGGGAGTGAGTGGCGTTAAGATGAGCCGTGTTGGCGTATCATGCGGTTGTCGGTGTCTCGCTGCGGGACTATGTTGGGGAAATAGCGATTCGGAAAGAAGGATGAGGATGTAGCATGGGCGGTTATCACTGTAGTAAACATCTTGTGATATTATTAGATCCATAGTGTCAGCTGGATACGGTGGATAGAGGCCAAATATAGCACAAGAAACCTTTGCAACGACTGACACACACACCAGGTTGACTTTGTATGTTTTCTGTTGACCCAGGCAGCTGAAGATATGAAAATTATGAGAAGCTGGTTTAATCGCTCTTGTTAAATACTTTTGTTTAATTGCTGGTGCTGGTCGTACATGCTTGATATCTGAAATATTTTTATCATAAGTTTGAACCATAATTCATTTAAGTGTATGTAGAGTGGAAGTATGCCAGTGGCATATTCAGGAATTTAAAGGGTGCGGGGAAGGGGAGGTCAAGCTTATTCCCCCGTTAGAGTTTTCCATGCTAAAATGTAGTGGCACAATCAGTTAAATGGGAAAAGTCAAAGAACATTCTCGAGGGGTTGGGAACTGCATGCCGTAATGGAGATTTGCTATATCCTTTTATATGTGAATGTTCTTTACAACAGGTGACCTTAATGGAAAATAATGAACGTCCTCGTAGAAGTTGGCAGTCATTTCTGGTGCTATAGATTAATGAGACCAGAGTGTTCTCGCTGACGAATATTTGTTGATTTGAGTTAGGCTAGATGGCTTCATGGCCCCTTCCGCTGCTCTTCTTTCGTTCCGATATGTCATCAAATGTTTGCATCGTAACAATCATTGATCACCGGATGGGAAGACTGGTGTCTGAGAAGGACCGTTCGTCTTTGTTTGTGGTCCGATCCACTAAATCTGACTTTTATTTGGCTTGGCGAGACGCATTCAGTAGTATTTGAGGTCAAATAGAATTAGCACCAACGAGACACGCTTTTGCAATAAAAAGGCGTCTCTGTGTGCAGTTAGTAGGTGATCAATACAATTGGAGCGATGGCCGGGTCCCTGTGGACCTCCATACTGCGGGCAGGGGGGGGGGGTGGAGGAATTAGGATATTCATGATGCCAAGATGTTGTGATTTGATTCTGTGTGACACTGGACTTGGCCACGGTCAGTTCGACTGGTCAACTGAATAGAGTTGTCAGGTGTGTCTGGGGTTTTAATATGAAGATCATCTTCTTCATTCTGGGGTAGATATCAGGGGTGTGTGAAGTTGGGAGACAGTGGGGATGGATTCACAACTGTGGGGTAAGTTTGTATTGTTGCATTATTTGGAATGTACAACGCGTACCGTTAATAGTGTAAAGAGAACACTGTTTGCATTGTTAATATTTACTATTGCAGGACACAGGGTGGAGTTAAATGTGCTGCAGTGACAACTGATACAGTTATAGTACATGTGGTTTCTTTGTTGCAAAGTGGATGTTTGCATGGCTGCATCTCAATACCTTCTTTGTTGGTGCGATTGTGCTTCAGTTGTTCGTGATTCCTGAATATAAAGCCACTCACATGTCTAGTTTTTGTCCAGATATGATGTTGTTAATCTGTGGAAGGGTTTTTAAAGCTAAATTTGAATACCCCGAGGGTGGGAATGACCTGAGGCAAGGGTGGATGGACAGGTGACAAAGCCACAGTTGTGCAGATTGTTATTTGTAAGACAACAACATTCAAGATTTCTGGAAATTTGTTCGCTTAATTGTGCTGTTGTGCACAGAATTTATAATGATGTTTGGTGAGATAATAATAATAGAAATAATGTTAATGACCAGTAAAGAACTACAGAATGTAATGTTCAGTGGATCCTTGTATTTGATGGGATTCTGAATTGATGTGTTAATTACAAATAGTGGACTTGCAAACACTACGTGGTGAGTATTACTCCCAGTCTCTCTCTCTCTCTCCATCTCCCTCTCCCTCTCCCTCTCCCTCTCCCTCTCCCTCTCCCTCTCCCTCTCCCTCCCTCCCTCCCTCCCTCTCCCTCCCTCCCTCCCTCCCTCTCTCTCTCTCTCTCTCTCTCTCTCTCTCGCGCTCTCTCTTTCTCTGTCAGTGGGTGTGATTTATTATGGAGAGATCAGTTATGAAGAAAGAATGCCACTCTAAGGACAGACAGCTGTGACCATGTTATGACATTATTAAACCTGCCACTCTGTCCGTTGCATTCAAAGTGTACTTCCGCTGTCTGTTTTTTCTGCCACAGTGACGTCTGTATAAACTTGTGCATCCGTGGTATTTTTAGTGGATTTTTATGTTTACTTGGAATACATTTGTGGGGCCAAATGATAATGGTTTGTTGTAGCATAATTAAATAACATTTAAGGTTTGACTTATGTGTTTGGGTGCAATTGAGTGTGGAAGTGAAAAAGTGTGTGTACCACACCCATCGCTAGAGTTTGTGGAAAGGGGTAATATACCACCTGCTGTTGAAAACAAGGGATAAAAAAATGAAATCAAGGGGTAACTTGTTTGGGTTTTCGACTGCCAATGGGAGATGGTATGGGAGAGTGTCCGTCTGTACGTGTGAGTGCGTGTATGTTTTTAGTCAGAACAATGATAGCCTGTGATTGTTTTAACCACACAGACAAGGTTGTCTTCCAATGAATTTCTGTAAACAGCTGGCATGAGTAGTTTTCGGATGATGAATGATAGAATAGAATAGAACTTTATTTCGTTCACAATGCACTTTTCTGAATATATTTAGAATGGATTACAAAAAACAATACTGCAACCGAGGAGATCCTCTGGAAACCCCAAGAGGCTTATGTCGAGGACCATCTGGACAATCATCATTGTATCAGTCAGGTTCCTTATACATATTATAAAATTACAACGTACATTAAAACAGTCCATTCAACTGGAACAAGGTGAATGGTATATACATGAATAGGTGTTTTTATATAAATGGAATTTGTTATCTGCTAAATAAATAAATAAATAAAGTTACACATTAGGACATGGTATCACTTTTTGATTAGATTAAAGGTTAAACATCAGTAATACATTGAATAAAAAAGAAAAAGAATAAATGTACATTTAGCACATCGTCTGCACGTGTCAAACACATATGAGATTTTCTTCAGGTATCAATTGATCTTTTATATAATTAAGGCCAGGATTATTTTATAATTTATGCAAATAGTCCAATTTATTCTACCCAAATTATAGAATTTAAAGGTATGTAATTGTCAAACAAGTAAACTCTATTGATAGCAAACATAAAGCTATCATAATTTGGCAGGAAACCATTTTCAGTTAAAAAAAACTATAAAAAAAACATTTTACCAGGGGTGTCTGGCCTTAAGTTAAGATTGTCATGAAAAATATGCAAATCATAACCAATTTATTTTAATATATTGATTAAGTTCCAGCTGCTCCCCTACAAAATGTCCATGTGTGTCCAATTACCAATACGTTTAACTTTCTACACAACTTGCCGTGCGGCAGTGAATGTGCATGTTCTGTGGCTGTCCAACACATTATTTACGCAGGTAAACGATATTCTTATCTTTTTTCTTGTTTACAATGCAATCATTCCATGTAGAAAAACATACTCTTAAAATATTTTATGCACCTTTGTTGTTAAAATATTGTCGCGGTTTGCATCTGCTGTAAGCGATAATACAAGCCGGTGGCGTTCTCAGACAACGTCAAAGACGCTCACTGCTGATGCAGTCTGCTGCGCCAGTTGGACTGCAAGCACACGTGCATATAATGATACATAATATTACTTGCAAGTCCACACATTGTCGAGAAGTTAAAATAAATAAAAAAAATTAAAGTTAAAAAGCAAACCCAGTTACCGTTTTATTTCTGACCTATATTATAACCCCGGCACGAACATAACCACAGAGTCCTAGTCGTAGAACTTCCAAACTTCTTCACAACATGTCAACAATGTCTATGACACATGTATAAAATTATGCATATCACATATAAATACACTTACTATCTTGTAATGATCACTATTTACAAAATGCTACGACAATGTATGACTATGACTTTTACAAAACTCCCTGGACAAGGCTCGCGGCGTGCGTCCGGTTCATGGGGAGCGCACACTCACAGGGATTGGTATTACCAATCAGATCACTAGTAAAACGTATCAGTTTCCAGACCAGTGTTCACAAAACTTCACCCGCTATAATAATTTTTGCTAACGCAGTTTTCTGGCGTAGTGAACCCTGACTGCGTGCACCAGGGCAGGTTAAAAACATATTCACTGCAATGCGTGAAATGCCAAAAATCATGCGTATATACGCATAGTATTACGCTAACGGGAGCCCTCTGTGTGGGCGCTCGAGTGTGGTGTATGTGTGTGTATAATGTATCCTTTTGTGCATGCATAATCACTTGCATTCGTGTGCATGCGGGCATACTCATGCACATGCGCAGGCTTCCCACATTCACACACTTGTGTGTGCACACTCAGGCATAAACCCGATCTGATCATTGCAACGTCGTACGTACATGACGTTATGAGATCCACTATCTGTGTAGTCAGTTGTAGATTTGTTTATTCAACCCACTGCGAATTGGAACAACTTCAGTTGCACTGGAATTGTTTCACAATAGAACGAAACAAAACAGTAGGAGTTAACAGCTGGTTGGACAACGGGCACTCCTAGTTAGTGTCACATGTTTAATTCAGTTGACAAAGTTCAGTCGTGTGGGTTTGATACTGTTGCAATGCTCATCCCTACTTCATTGCATAGTTAAGCATATCACAGTTGCGTATCAACTCATTCAACTGAGCTTCCTGCATTGGGAATTCTGGACAGTTTTATGAATGATGCTCACCATTGATTTATGGAGAAATGACAAATGTGGTCGTTTTTCCCCCCAGGCCGGATGCTGCTGCAATTACACGTTTTATGCAAGAAATGTCCTTGTGGCGTTTAACAGCTCAATGACAGCAGGAACAATAACTGATGACCGTATCCAGCAATGGTGTCCCATTCGTCCCAAATAGGGGTGGATGAGGAGGCATATATATATATATAGAGTGTATATGTTTATATATATAGAGAGAGACTTGTGCTAGCTGGCTGAATAGATGGCTCACTCGTTAGAGGTACTTGCCTGTAGGGCTCTCTTTGTAAATGTGAGGCTTTTGGTTTAAAGGGTAGCGTTAGTTCTATTCACTATGGTAGATGTAGATGCAACATTATGATATGGTCCCTATGCCGAGTGGTAGGATGGGGAAATGAGAGCTGAAGATTTATGGATATGAAACGTTTTTCCCAGAGTTTTGTTAGCGATGTCATAAAAAAGTTGGATAGTTGCCCTAGTTACTAGATGAGATGATGTCATCTAGGCTAAGGGTAATTTGATACTGTTGACATAGCATCCTTGATGATATGTTATTGTATGTGGTAAGGTAAGGAAGGATAAGCAATATTTTTTGCTGGCTTTTTGTACTATGGTCATTTCAAGGAGATGACCATTTGTAAGTTAAATTGTTGAAAGATTATTTTAAAATCGAAGAATATAAGGGAAAAAATTCAGATTTATGTTCAGGAAACTGCCCGGTATTATTCCAAAAAAATTATCGGATAAACGGACTTAGTGTTAGCATGTGGTTTTATAGGCATGTGAGTTGTGTGCGGTCAGGCACACTTATAAGGTAGCCATAGTGGAGGTGTATGTATCCTGTAGACTGCCGCCCATTGATGTGACAGACAGACATGGCTGGCTTGTGTGACACCTGTCAACACCTGCCTCAGCTGTGTCAATGCCTAGGTGTGATGCTTGTCAGGTGACATGCCACGCCCCACAGGTGTCTCTACGATGTGGCGTCATCACCGGCTGCTGGTGTGGACCATCCATCTCTGATGAGACTGTTAGATGTACCATAATAACCAGATGTATTCGGACATTGTGTGTTTTTTGACACCCTTAACATGTATGAAAATGATAATTTTCTTTACTGTATGTATTCGGAAGCCGTATGTTTTTAGACATCCTAAAATATACAAAAATAATAATTTTTCTGTATATGTTTTGGACGCCTATAATTTTTATGTCTGAATGCGTACACTACATAGTGACTGTATATTTTCGAACACCAACAATAATTTTTGGTACTGTATGTTTTCGGATAGCTGATATTTTAATTATTTTAAGTGTCGGAATACAAACTGTCATTACCGTAGTTGCTGTAAGACTGACAGTTCTATTTGATACAGTATCTATTTGTTACATTGTACTTAATAAACTGAATTATGTATAAGTTTTTTTGCATTTGTCTAAAACCTATTACAAGTGTATACGTGTAAACAAACTGTGATACATATTTTTTATACAAGGATTGTATCAAATGTAACATAATTTGTTATGAAATTGTGTAAAATATCTGTATCATAGTTTGTTGTACACTTGTATAGAATATCTACAGGTTGTAATTTAGTTTTTTGCAACATTTCTGTACCAGCGTCTCTCAGAGTTGGTTAAATACACTTTTGTAACACTTCTGTAGCAGTGTCTGAACATTTACAGTTTGCGTAAGAGTTTGTACTGTAAAATGTAAGTTATTGATGAAGAAGACTGGTTTGGAAGTACACTTGGATAGAACTATTAGAACAAGATGCTACACCCCCGTAGTTATTTGGGTTTATAGTTTATGCCATGGTCAACATGTGCCAACTGGGCCCTAAGGCAAAAATAATTCAGGCCAGACTGTTACCACATTACAAACATAATTGGTGATAACACTGATGCTGTTAGATGAGGTCAGATCAGGAAAGATTGGAGAGAGTGTTGCACACACACATATGGCTTCTAAAGCATACTGCTTTCACAGTTCACAGAATCCACATTAAGCATGAGTAATAGTGGTCTGAATCAGGGTCTTTTTGATGCCAAAAGAGTTTTGTAATTTTCAATTAATTTATTTTTATTTGGCACTGGGAAGCCAGAGACCTATGTGATAACTGACTATAAACTGTGAAGTCACAAAAATAGGCGAACTGTTAATGAAAACTGTTTTTCAACTTTCATTTTATTTCATTTTTCACAACTGAACAAATGACCTTTTTGAGTGCAGGGTCCTTATAAAGCCTGCCTTAAATCTGATGGTCTTTTGGTGCCCAAATAATGCACTTTACGCAGACTGTGATTCTACGTAGACATCAACTTGCATTACCAATTCCTTTTCTCAATTGATGTGTATTTTAGTAATGAAATAGTGACACACGGAACGAGTAGATTAAATGGATTGCTCATGGGATTTTGAGCATGCATTACACATCTGCAAACACAACAATAATGTAAATTTAAAACATGTTTTTCTCAGTCTCCTGATGTTATCATGCCCAGTTGTATAAAAACAAGTTTAATATATAAAACCTAAACATGTATCGTAGTTAAAAAAACGTAATTGGGTTGAATTTCAGACCCTTTTTAGTGGCATAAAAACCAGAGTAATGACACGTAAATGTCATGAGGCTTTGCGTGGGTGTTTTATTGGCGGCTGTTGAAATTGTGTAGATGATACATCAGCTGGGGTTGAAGAATAACGGCCATGATGGTGTTTACACGGTGCCAGACATGCCAATTTTGCCATGCTGGATCTGTCCTGAGCTGTCTGTCCTGCCTCAGTGTACTGGTCATTCAGCTGAGTTAAATGGGCTAGAAAACTCTTATTGCGCTGACATAATGAGTGTCTCAGTTTCGGATCAGACCATTCATGCGCAAGTGATCTACACAAGTTAAGATCGGGATCGGTGCTAGTTTCCGTCGTGATCTTACTCCGTAAATGTATACGGTTTTACCTGAAAACGCTAATAGTATGTGAGCGGTTTTACCTGTAAATGCCTGACATGTGTGTGGAACAGGAAGTGATCAGGAAGGCTTTGTTTTAAATTGTCCACGAACGACAATCAGTAAAGGAAACATGTCTGAATGAGAGTGGTATGTTTATTTGATTTCTATTTATGCAGCACAAAGGTCGTCTAGTAATCTTAGTTGGACAGCATGTTTATAGATGTGGCTTTAATGATCCTTTTGTATAACTTGGGACTCAGGGTGTGCAGAAGATAAGTAATGATTATTAATAAAGATACTCAGTGTAGGATTTCACTGTGTAGGTGATGCAGACTATATTAGGATTTCTACCTGAGGTGTTGACGTCTGTTGTCAATAGTTTGGGGCAGACAACTAAGACAACATCCGGCCAATTTGTCTGGTCATACAAGCTGTGGGAGAAGTGCGGTTGGCCACAGAGTGGGGCAGGGTAGGAGTGTGTGTGTGGGCCATGGCCTAAACTGCTTCAGGCTAATTATACACACCTGATGTAACCTTGTCTCTTTTGTTGGTTGTGATAGCTCTGGGGGCATCCGACAATGCCTCACTGCATAGTTGTGGCGGTGGGGTGGGTAGAGTATAGGAGTGAGTAATGTCACATTGTCACCGTAATGACAGTGTATAGTGGGTAACACATTGAGGGAAATTGTCAGTCGTGGTCGCTTCAACGGACTAAATACCGGGCCGAGATGTTGTACTGCTGTATCTAGACCCAAACTTTTCTGTACCACTAATCACGATGTCGTGTTAATTGATATGTATGTACTCAGTGGTAGCGTGACACCTTTCACAATGTTCCCTACCCCTAATCTTCTTACCCCGTCATCATACGTCTGCGCACCCCATTCGCTCAAGGTTGTTCCGTTTTCTCAATATCATCACCAAAATCACATACTCGTTATGTGTGGCCGAATCTGTTTATCATCAAAGAAATCTTTGATTTCACTAAATCGTTGCGTTGACCTCCGTGACCCCAACAGCTAGAACTTATGTGTAGGGCTCATTGGTTAATTTGAATACGACAAAGAAATAACACTGAAGCACACAGCTTACACTGTACACATCTGATAGATTAATACTTTATCTTTTATCTATTAAAATCACTGATGCTTTTGTTACTAATTTCTATTCTTGGTTTTTATAATTCTGTCATGCAGCAAATCGTTTGGCGCCAAATTATTGTGGTCACGTAACATTGTATGTAGTCTGACATTTCGGCAAACTGGTCTAGTTAATTTAGTTTAAATAACATGTTTCGGTACTCCCAAAATGAAGAGACCATTTAATGATCCATTTACATAAAACACTGCCAACTTCTCTAGTTCTGAATGTACATAAAGGTGCAGTTAGTAACTGGATAAACTACAAACGTGTACTTCTGTAAGTTAGGTGTTTGTGTATTTGAGGTTGTATTTGTGGCAGGAAGCCGGAGGAAGCCAACTTGAGCCTGATGCGCATAGCCTGTCTTTAAAGGTGTTAACAGTTAAGTAAAAAATAAAGTGAAATTCCGAATGTCTTATATAGATGGGAGATTGTTTATAGTTGATGTATGTCTCTTGATAATTAAATGTCTAGTATTTTATTGTTGATTTGTTTGTAATCGTAGTTTTTCTTAATTTTCATAAGTATTATTTTGAACATTCATATTGGTTTGTGTGCTAAAAAGAAATGTTAAAAGTTGTTTTTAGATATATAACGTTGTTTATCTTCAGTTCAGTAATGCGCTGTGTATTTTAACTACCCAAATGGCCATAATTGGGTAGAACTAAATAATTACCTCTAAATAGAAAACATAATTGCTACAATGTGCATCATCTGAAATGGGAATTAATCAGTTATCCATAATGGAATGAATTATATGGGCTTGGCAAGATAATTTGGTAGGTCAAAGAAACAGAACTTTAGAATTCATGAATAGGATGGACGTCGACTGTATTGGTTGCTTCATTCTGGAGATGGGGTGACAGTGCCATCTAGTGGTTGATACTGGACATATGCATCAAGCGTTTGACCCACCTATAATATATAGACAGGCATGATGTGAATGAAATTAAGTTAAGGACTTAGGTTTTAAGTTTTTCGCCACTATGGTTTGATGTAAAATGCTATCTGGAGCGTTGCTAAATATAATTAGTTAAAACAAAGATTCACATAAGAACATATCAGGTCCCAATATAGGTGTACATAATGTGGACTTTGTAGCAACCCGGGAGTTGTTTTAGTGGGGTTCGTGGGAGGGGTGGATGTATACCCGTCACAATAGAGCATTAGTCATAATAGAAAACACCCTGTCGAGACTATTCAGTTTCACTACCACAGGGTCAAGTGACATTATTTTCACATCATTCACCATTTGAAAAGGTTGATGTAAGTAACATGAGACACGACTTTGGGGGACCAGTGTTATATTTAATCTATCAAACTCCACATACATGGCAAATGAATTTAACCCTTTGAGGTTTCAGTTAGACCAAGCATTTAAAACGGTTAACGGGATAGTGGTTGGGTTATTTGGGTTTGAAAGTGGAGGAGGCATATCAGGAATTATCTGGACCTGCGTAGGCAAGTCACCAGTTCGTCTTTATATCAGAATCTTGATTAATTCTGTGGGACTACACAGGCTTGCCGGATCAGTTGATACTAATGTTCTTTGGCAGGCGGTGATTGCGGCATCAATGTGTCCGCTTTATCGGGATGTCAACCAACTACAGCCAAGTGCATTTAATTTCACCAGGGCGCTCTATCGAGACGACGCATGCCGTCAGAGATTGAGAGTGCCCTCTCGTGGCATGCTCAGATATCGTCTTTTCTAGCAGTGTTGAAGGAGATCACAGATTGTCGTAATGTAAAAGTTTGTTGGTCTCTGTTGTGATATCATTGGACACGAGCGACAGAGTGAAGGAACAGACAAATGCAGTATAGTTTGTTTGTGTTGCACAGTTGTTTATGTTCGCGAATGCGAACTGCGTAGATCTCATGCAGAGTCATAGCCCAAAAAGTGCAGCTGCGTTTTCCAGCATGGGAACCTAGCTTAGAGAATAAGGACTTGGTTCATTTCGATACCATGTTGGGTTTTCGGGCCATCGAGTGCATTGGGTACATGCGACAGAAGATTCCTTGCCAACAACTAAATATAAGTACCATAAATCATTATCACGACGCTGCACTATAAGTTGACAGCTTATCAAACTGCCTTACATATTAACAGTGGCCTAACCACAATCCTTGCTTGTCTACAGTATTTTGTGCGGCTAATCGCATAGATGAGACATACAGTTCCGATAGCTAATCATAGCTGTTGAGCTGGGCAAGTTTGTGTCAATATTGGAAGGTCAAAGTTGAAGTGCCCATTGAACCCTCTGTAGCCGATGGTGATAGTTTGGCTGTTGCTCAAGGGTTGCCTGTCAATATTTTGTCGCTTACAGATTAACTACTGTCACATTGTATATATCTTCCTGAAGTGTGAGTCATTTTAGACAATTATTGTTGAAAGGAGAAAGCACATTATAAGTGTTAAGCTTCTGCTTTCTCCTTTTCCGTAATAAATTGTTAGTACAATTTTAAATTATGTATGTAGTATAATGTTATTGTGGAAATAAAATATTGTAAAATGTGTAATAATTATACATATATTTAAGCCGTTTTGCAACACTTGTGTTAGTAGTGATTTAGGTTTGTTTTATTCGTTTTACATTACCTAGAATAAGTCATTAACTGATTGTACAGAAACCCAGAGGAAGAACATTGAACACACAACAGGTTGAAGAGAAACAGTATGAGTTATTCATTGTTATTCTATGTAAGTATGTAATTGTAACTTTCAGTTTGAAAGTGCTACGTAAATCTGCCATCCTATGCCGTGTAGTATGCATTTTCTTCTGCACAACTTTTCATACTCTCTCCATGAGTAGATGGTTGGGTGTAAAAGGGATTACAACTGACTAGTTCCGATGACAAGACAAACACTTGACTCCACCCAGACATAAATGGCTGCATTAGTCCACAAATAACACTAGAAATGTCACTGACAATTGAGAAAAAGCGGAGCAGGCACTTGTTACTGAATAAGAATATTCCAGTTTCTTGAGCTGTTCAAGTCCATTGAAAGCAGTGCTTAATTAACTGGGTTTCACTGCTGCAAGCATGTGCCAATCCAATGTCATTTGTACTGCACTTGGTGTTGCACTATGAATGACAACTGTGTATTGCAGGTAACACTTCGTAGTATGTTATATTGCAGTTTGGCACCCATGGAAATGATATTACGCAAAAATTTTGATTTACCATTAATCACTTTTGCTATTGTACATAATGTGGTAGTGTGAGGGGAGGGTGGGAGAGGGGTGGGGGGGTGGTGTGGTGGGTTGGTGGATGTATTGGTGAACTCTGAACCTGCTTCTATCCTTTGTGGCTCTAGTTGTTTCCAGCACTCAGCAATAGTCTATTAACTGACTAATCTATGTAGATTCAACTGGTCAGCCTTTTCCAGAACATTATCGCCAAACCGACCGTTCTATGCTGGCACTGAGGCTGCCAGGGTGCGTGTCATCCTCAGGGGTTCTTTTACGTTTCAAATTGAGACGGGATCGACATTAACGTGATCTCCGAGTCACGAGAGATACACGGTTCCCAATGTTGAGAGCCGGGTTTTTACACCAAATGTACCATGACTGCCCGGTCCGGGTTGTGAACTCAGAGTGCTGGCATGACAGGCAGATATGCTAACCACTGCACTTCCTTGCTCCGTCTCGTACAGGTAACGAAATATCAATAAAAGAAGAAAGAAGCCAAACTAGGTGATGACGTGTCTGCTTCATTCACGCCTGCACTCATCGACTCAGTAACCTGCACAGGTGTATGACATATCTACACAGACGTCATCCGCCGTGCAGTGGTGCTGATTAAATGTCATGTAGCGTCACTTGACGACACCGTTTCAGCAGTGGGATGGATGGTGACAACTATCGGACTATCAGTGTTGCAGCGAGTGTATGGGTATGCGTGTATGCGCAGCCCATACTAAACAAGTCAATGATGGTGTAGTCTTATCACCCGCTGCCAGCTGTAGAGTGCAATAACGTGGGAATTACATGGATCTTGCATACAAGTGTGTGTGAGAGAGAATGGGTATTATTGGCTGTTAGGAAGGAACCAGTTGAGGATATATTTCAAAGCAGGTTTCCTCTGCTAGTAAACTGAGCATTTTACAATATAGACTAATTTTTAAACAGTAATACGTAGTTAATTTGTGTGTAATATTATTAAAGTTCTTTCAAGACTTTAATTTTCTCCACCAGCATTGCTATCACAGTCACTGTCGTCATCTTAAATGGATACATTTGCATCATGAGTTATACATATTTTATATAATATGAATATGTATAAAGTGTTTTTTTTTTTATATATATATATATATATAAAGTTTTATCATATAGTACTTGGCACATAAACACATACAGTGTAGCTTAATTAAGTTTTTAAGAGGCTGAACATTGTCAAACTGTGTTAATTTTATAATACCATTAATATTTAAAATTTTAATCAAATCAGTTTAATATTACAGTAACAATTACAGGATAATTAATTACACAGATGCGTTAGATTGCCATGTTGCAGCATTGAAACCATAAATAAATTATACTATATCAACTAAATCGTAGCATTCAGTCCACATTTTGAAACTGTTTTTCAGTTGTATAAGATAACATAAATACCCATATGGTTAACATGGCGACACAATGGTTTCATCAGCGACATCGGTGGCCCAACAATAAGTGATGATTACTGCCATTAACCGAGTGCTACGCCATTCACCGGAACTCCTGGCGATCTCCGCAACTGTTGTTCTCATTTCCTGCCCTCTATGAGCACGTACTAGTTGGTTATCTCTGCCCATTGAGACTCCATTGTGTCGTCTTTATTCCGGTTTCACCACTGCTTACTGTTGCCCATTGTGATGTACATGTGTCTTTCTTGTTATTTCTTGTGACAGACAAAACGTCTTCCGACTCATTTCTTTATTTAGTTGTTGCTTCAGGCAGACTTTATTGCAGTGTTGGAATTGATGGATGTTCTTATTATAACCCACTTATTCGCTGTCAACATGTGTGGATTGTGCTGTGGTAAATTCTCACATCGGTACGCTGGTTAATGCTCCTGTGCCAAATGTGTACATACTCCTGCCAATTTTACAGTATGTAAGTCTTTGTGCACTTCATAAATGTTTACCTATGCCAACTAACTGTGGCAGAGTAACAAAATATGACCAACTTTAGATAGATATAATGCATATTGTATATGGACATGCAAACATTTCTGCCTCATGGATCTTGTTATCAGTAACTAAGACTTATTAACTAAGTAAATCTTTCAAGATCATCTCAGGCTATCTGAGATGTTGTTTAACTTGCAGTTATGTTGTTAGTATGAAGCATGTGCTTTACCCTTAATCATTGTGGTTTCTTTTTCAGAACTGATTGGTTCTGGCAAGCGGCTCAACATCAACTACCAAGATGATGATGGGTACGTACAACTTCCAGTTGGCTCACCTCACCTTACCTTACCTCACCTCACCTCCACCTTACCTCACCTCACCACACCACACCATACCATATATGATTTGTTGGAGGACAGGGAGAGGGGAGAGTGGGAGAAAGAGGTGAGAGTGGGAGAAGGAGGGGAGAGTGGGAGAAGGAAAGGGGAGAGAGCAGAGAAAATAGTGATTCTATATTTAAAATATTTATTTATGTTGATATTTTAATACATACCTAAGCAAATCTGATTTAAATGTCTTCTGGTTTGGTTTAAAATTCCTCAGGACTGATGTTTGGTGGAGTGATTTTGTGACCCGTGTTAGCTTTTGTTCCGACTGTAAAACTTTGCTGAACGTAGGCAATGCAATCATGTGTATGTTTGACATTTCGTGATTTGAGAAGTTGAGTATTTAATCGAAGATGACCAAATATTGCAGACTGCCCTGAGCTACAGTATTGGTAACTTCTGAGAACAGATCTGTCTGGGAGGCATTAATTCTAGAGATCCACATCTATTCCTGGGATCTCGTTCTTGCAATACGATGACACACCCTTGTTGTGAATCGTTTTTATTTTGCCACATTGTTTTTGCAATTTCGCCACTGTTTTTACAAACAGATGTTGAATGTGTGTCTGTTTTGGAGACTGGTAGGTAGGTAGTAATTTGTAAGTGGACACGGCAGAGGTAGAGTTTGTGGCCAGTGATCATGTCTCCAGCTCAGCTGTGGTCATTTGTCAGTATGGTGGCTTCAAGTTGCACCTATTTACAGCAGCTATAAAATGCACCCAAAGAATACATGGGCGAACGTCTCAGTTGGAGGTCAGGTCACCTCATATGACCATCAGTCAAATCTCCAAGATACACATAGTCGTACTAGAGTCCAAGATTCAAGATGAATGGACATTTGCTGCGTGACTTCATTTTGGACGTTTGAAGGAAAAGTTCCTACAATAATTGCTTACCAGGAGGTAGAATAACTGCTACAGCGAATAACTCCTCCAGCGGAGGATATTCAGGATATATATCCAGTTATGGGTAGTCTGAAATTCAGGATGCGTGAATATTTGCTGCATAGCTTCTGTTTAGATTTCTTATGGAGAGGTTCTTATGAAAATATCCGTGGTGAGGGACTGGAATAACTCCCACGATCTCCTTTTCACACTCGCCAACTGTAAAATCATTGTCACCACATTACGTCATTTGTGTGACTGTGGGAATGATGGAACGGATATCATGGGAATAGCTAGAGTTAATTGTGCAGAAGCAATCTAAGTGAGGCTTGCATTTAGACCAGGCTTTACTGCATGGCAAATACTACTACAGGTCTTTATCCAATTTGTGTCTAGTGACGTCGTGTATTTACTCATGTTGGTGTGACTACTAGCATGTTTCTGTGTGCCCGGCAAACATGACAAGATTCATTGTGTTTGCCAGGCAGGGGCAGCACGGCATACATTGCATACACCTCAATGCACATTACTCATATATCTTGTTACACAAACAAAGCAAAGTCGTGTTTTGTATACACCTTTTGTTGAATCTTCACATCCTCTCTATATGTCCTTGTGGTTGTGTGTGTGTTGATTGAATATGCACATATGGTGATTGCCTTAAACAGCAGTTTGGCACACCGTCAGCAAATATCACTTGATATGATAATTTTTGTTTGCCGTGAATCACCTGCCACATGTGTTCGTTTCATATTTTCCAAATAAACCGACCAGCTGGTGATGAAATAAAAACTGCCACGAGCGGCTAATAGTTTCGAAAGAATGACAGCCAGTGTTTAGTCCTTGCTCAACGTTGTGCTTTGAGCCTTTTTTGCCCGACAAGTGATGTCGATAAAAACGAGCAACGGACATGAACGCAATGCACAATGGCGTAACCCGATAAGATTTAAGAAATTAAGATGGTTGTGCAAGTTTGCGAAGGTCATTAGAGAGAGATATTTGAGTGGGAAGATGTGAGATGAATCTGGAGAAGAAAGACTGCATGTGGGTCCACAGGGGGTACACAAAGTCAATTGTTAACTTGTGTGGGAAAGGGTGGCGAGATGAGATAGAGAGAACTGTGAGGCAGCTGGGTAGATTTTGGTAGTGTCTTTCGAGCCATAGGAATGCTGTTTTTGAATACAGGGCCCAGTAATTTTGTGGAAACTGTGTTTTCGTTCCTATAGTTGAGACTAAAATTGGAATTGGGGCTTTTACGGTTTTTGCAATGACCCTTTAGGATGTACTCGCTCTTAGTGTTAGGTCAGATGGAACCACAATATAATGTTGCCATCATTTGAAAACTTGTCTTGCTTACCCGCTTTAGATTCCTAACTTACCCATCCACCGGTCAACAACATTCTTTAATCTAATCATTGACCAACTTTTTTGTTGTGATGCGCCATTGGAAGTCAGCGTTTCGTTTCTATAGACCTAGATACTTTAATTGAGTCTTTGTGCAAACAGAGACTGTTAGGGGTTGCAAAGTTACAAAATACACCAAGCGGTACGTGGGGAGAGGGTTTGCCAGTGGAGGAAATATATTGCTACAATGGTGCCACCCAGTGAGTGAAACATGAACATTAATGCAAATTGGTATTAGTAGCAATTTTGGATCATAAAATTTTGAAATCACAAATCCAGCACCATTGTTTTGGCGGGATATGGGGGTTTGATCCATTGCTAGATGCGTAACGTTTCTTTGGACTTTAGAAACTGATGACATCATCCTGTAGAAACACACACAGCTCTTGCTGTTGTATTAATGGAATCTGCAGCAAAAGAATTATTCGGTGACCTTTGATCTGAAATCCAGTCACGGCAACCAACCCTGTGTGTGCCAGCCATGCAGTATAGTTGGTAGGCCTATCAATCACCAAAAAAACTATTTTAAAGGGTGGATGTTAACTAGAATGTTTTGGCAGCGGAGCAGTTATTTATCACACCTCATGACATGACCGTTACGCAATTCCTCTTTAGTTGCGGTTTTATCCTGGTCTGATTGCTTTGCCCTCTTTGAATGGTGTTGAATATGCACCGTCACACTGATGTCAATGCTGTCGTCGTGGCATAATTGCCGTTGTTGTTACCTGTGCTGTTGCCATGGTTACTGCTTTGTCCCATAACCATGACAACGAGTAGTCGTTCGTTAACTATTTCATGCTGACTGTGTACCGCATCACATTTGCCTCAGTGAGCTAGCATGCATCCACACATGTGGTAGGACGCCCCACCAGGGCACCAGCCCCTACTTACCTGACACACCTGTCTGTCAGGGTGACGATGTCACACCCACAGGGTTAACTGTCAGCAAAATTAACTTTTTATCTTACCGCCGTTATGAAAAAAATCGCCCTGGAAACACACACCGGGTGTATCTTCCGCTCGGCTATTTCCTGCAGTCCTACATTGAAATTGTGTTTTTTTGTCATTGCCCCGTTGCCGGAACTCACGCAGGTGAGGGCGGGAACTGGGTAGAGCCCCCTGTGGATGCCAGAGGTGTGGCTTTGATGTTGGGTTTTTTCTGTAGTTCTTTCTCAGTCATGGGAAATGTAAAACATTTCACATTCATCTGTGGCAAGATCTTTATGAGGGAAATACGTTAAACAATGCTTGAGTTAAAGGAAGTTATTGGTGATAGAAACTAGAAACTTTCATATATATAATTTTAACTGATAAAAAATATACTTCTGAACAAAATACATTTTAACCAATGGTAAAATATACATTTTATGAGGTGTAAAAATATACAAATCGCCGCTAGTATTGCAACTATGGCATATGGTTGTTGTCGAATAAGATTGGCACTGGAAAGGTTTATTGATCTGTGGTTTAGTTGGGTGAACATCAGAGGACAGCAGTTTACTAGTTGAGTCCCAGCCAAGATAAAATGTTACCAGACGACATGCATATTCATTTATTTCATAACTGGAAATGGCACCTGCTAATGTTTAAATGCACACTTGTTCATATGACTCGACCCTGTAATCAAGCTAGCATATCTTCTTCTTCCAGTAAAAGCCCTCATTAGGTTGATTGGAAGTTTAGAAAATGAGATTCCCACTCAACGAGTCCACGGCAGATTTTTCCATTTCCTTGTGTGAGATTTTTTCCTTCCCTGGCATAGACATCAGATAGAACGCTCTTGCAAAAAACACATGCAACATAAGGTGTATGAAATTGTCAAAGTTTTGAGACAGTGGCCGATACTGACACCGAACCACCAGATTGACTGTCTGGCTTCTTGAGTGCTCGACCACCGCGCCCTACTTTATGTATGTATGTATGTATGTATGTGTATGTATGTGTGTGTATGTATGTGTGTGTATG
The DNA here is from genome assembly GCA_963995525.1 of Escarpia spicata. NCBI lineage: Eukaryota > Metazoa > Annelida > Polychaeta > Sabellida > Siboglinidae > Escarpia > Escarpia spicata. The sequence continues at coordinate 25,094,184 of OZ023210.1, forward strand.
TATGTATGTGTGTGTATGTATGTGTGTGTGTGTGTGGGTATGTTTACATTTCCCCCTGGCTTGTTTTCATCTCACACGCCACATTTTCAGGGATTAATTATGACCCTTCAGAAGAAAAGTAACCCCTTTATTTTTGTTACAATTTACGTGTATTTTCTTCAAATATTTTGGTTATCACCAATCAGATAGGGATGTTTTACAAAGCTTGCATTTTGCAAAACTGCTCAAATTTATGTCACCGCAAACATCATGTATAACTATAAATATTTGACCAATTAAAGCACAATACCTTTGGCACACAGTTGTCTAAAATACTCTATCTGCCAGCATATTTTATTTGGTGCACCGTCAAAGGATGTTTTGTCCTTCATTCATCTGGGATGGTGGATGCATTAATTCTCCTGACAGTATGCAGTTATTATTATTGATGGAAGCGTTGTCTGTTATTTTATCGTGCAGAAATTATAATCACTTATCTCTTAACGCATATTGCCTAATGAATGTTGAATGCACGATAAAAGTACACTGTCGTATTTAATTTTGATATGATTGATTGCATGTCTACTTTAAATATATGTTGCTGTTTAGATAAACTGTTATCATACATACTTTTTGTTGGTATTTGTTGTTTAAATGAAATGAGTGGTTGATTTTGAAAAATGTGACGTATGTGTAATTTATTTTTATATTGTTGATTAGAGTCATCAGAATGTTAGTGATTTTAGATGAAATTGTTTCCCAAGCAGTGATAATATTTGAATTATAATATACATGTAGCTTTGTATATTGATACTATATTATAATCTCAGGAATGTTGTAATGAACAGCCACGCCAGCCTTATTTAACATAGTAGCTTGCTGTGGTTATTTTAAAATTGAATAAACTTTGAGTGAGAAATGATTGTTGCCATCACTCGACCATCCAACGACACAATAGTTCATCGAAAGATAAATAGTTGCTTCAAGTTAGGTTTATTAACACCATCTAGCTTGTCCTGTACAACAAATCACTAGGGACAGTCTGGCCAGTGTTATTACACATTCACAGCCACCCCTTGTAAATCTTACCCCTCCCCCAGGTGAAGTTGAACTACAAAAATACATTGCAAGAATTTATTGGTCTGTCTCCAGCTGTGGACTGCCAGCATGAATACTGACATGTCTGCATAAACATGCGTGATGTATGTCCACACGTATATGCGGTATGACACGTGTAAACGCGTGCCTGATATATGCATGCCACATGAACATGCATGTACTGTGTATTTACAGGTGTCGCGCGTGACTTATATTGCCTAAACACATCCATAACGTATGTGCACGCATGCATGCGTGACCCGTGTTAACACATACCTGGTGTATGCATGACATATGACCTCGTATGAGTCATGCATGTAATGTGTGATTACATGTGTTGTGCCTGACGTGTGTATACATGCACGCATGACTTTGTAGTTGCCAAAGCGATCATTTACAAATTAGTGTACACATAAGATCGTGGAAAAAACACTCCTCATGTTTACACTGTATGCATCAGATCCCCCCCCCCCGGGTTTACAACTCACATCTGATCTCCCCCCCCCCCCCCCCCCGGGTTTACAACTCACATCTGATCTGACCCCCTTCCCTTGTATGCAATATGCTTACCTTGATTATGGTATACAATACCCCCCCATGCCACAATGGATGCACGACGTACCCCTCCTCCGGGCCCCCGTCTTGTGGTTCTTGCATACATAATTTGTAGTTCTACGGCCCCAAAGGAAAATTTGATGTCAATTTGGACATAACGGTTTTGTCGTTTTTGTAAGACCAATAAATCTACCTTTTTGAACAGATTTGTTTCTTGGGTGCAGTATTTTAAGTCTTCTGCTTCAATGTTGTAATGTATTAAAACGTTGCAGTGTAAACTGTATTTGTGGTAGTTTATGGTGGTGTCCTGCTGGTTTGAAATGTTACTGGTTTATTGATGGATTATGACGATCCACTAATAGTACGGTGTAGAGTAATCTGACGTGATCGCTGCTGATTGTGCGTTTGTTGTAAATGGTATCAGATGTAGACCCTAGAACAGCGAGTGTGTGTGCGTTTGCGTGCATGCGTGATCCGCGTTTGCATTTAGCTCGTGTGCAGTCAGATATCTATAGATGAAAGGTATAAAACAAACAAGTATAAATATTAATGTGTCTGACAATTGGGTGTATCGTGTTGCATTATGCTGTCAACAATGAAGGCAACTACCATCTGTCACTAAACACGGGTCTGTCATGCTCGAACTATCTCCTTCAGTAGGTTGGTGGGGGGGACACAGATGGAGACACAAAACACTGGGTCTCGGTACATCAGCTGAGTTACGGCTTGGTGTTGTTCCGATTAATCAAGTTTGTTCACGTTTTCGATTAATTATTTGATCACAATCTTGTGTTATCGACAATTTTTTTGATTATATATAAGAAGTAGTATTTTAGTATTAAGGAACAATTGATATCAAGGCAACATGTTTGTGTATATGATAATGATGTAGATCTACAGTATCCTAAATAAGAGATGGTTGTTTATTGATTTTTAACTCAAATGTTTGTCGGAACAGTTATCAGGGCTTTTATTGGTTGAAAACACATAAGATTGTTGGTGGTGTTCACTGTCATAGTCTTCTCTTTAGTTATGTATCATTTGTGTACAATCATTTGTCCATGGTCTAACATAACAATTTGTTTATGGTGTATCATCGTGTAGTGCTTGTTTTCTGTTTTTGAACATACTCTTGTAGGTTTGATGAGTATGAAGTACTTAGCTGTGTGTAGATGTTATGAAGTACTTAGCTGTGTGTAGATGTTATGAAGTACCTAGCTGTGTGTAGATGTTATGAAGTACCTAGCTGTGTGTAGATGTTATGAAGTACCTAGCTGTGTGTAGATGTTATGAAGTACCTAGCTGTGTGTAGATGTTATGAAGTACCTAGCTGTGTGTAGATGTTATGAAGTACCTAGCTGTGTGTAGATGTTATGAAGTACCTAGCTGTGTGTAGATGTTATGAAGTACCTAGCTGTGTGTAGATGTTATGAAGTACCTAGCTGTGTGTAGATGTTATGAAGTACTTAGCTGTGTGTAGATGTTATGAAGTACTTAGCTGTGTGTAGATGTTATGAAGTACTTAACTGTGTGTAGATGTTCACTGGGTCTGCATCAGTTCATCTCTCTAGTTGCCAGTGGAAATATAGCACAACGTGATATAAATACATTTTGAAAATAAAAACAAACGCAATCAAAAGAAAGACAGAAAGCAAAAGTTCTGATTAAACAGTACCCAGATAAATAACTAAGATGTTAAACCTAATAATACCAAACATAATGTTGTTATTAGTGGTATATCCTCTTGGGTCACACATTTTATTCATTTAACCATTTGTCAAACTGGTTGTTTTTTGTTTGCCAACTTATTTTTTTCTGAGCCAAGTTGGCAAAATGTCTTTCATTTCGTGGAGTATCGCAGCGGTAAGAGCCTCAGACTCTCGACTGAGAGAACCCGGGTTCTAATCCTGTGCGGTGGTATCGAACCTTGGGCAAGTTTGTTTACTCTACATTGCTTCAGTTCACTCAGCTGTATGAATGAGTACCTGGTTATAGACAGTGGTGGATATTTGTGTACGAATAGTCTTCGCGCATTAATTGCAGCATGGCTGAATGCTTTCCAGAGACGTCAAGATGGTGTTCGATTGAACAGGTCTGCCAGGGAGTAAAGTGTAAAGCACTTTGAGCAGTCCTGGGGACTGGATACTGCGCTATATAAGAACTTGCCTTTTTAGTCCTTTGGCTGAAGGTCCAAGGGACTATTGCCATCACTCTGCGTCCGACGTCCACCATCCGTCGTTAGCTGCCGTATCTCAGAAACCGTTCAGTAACTTTTTCTCTAATTTTGCATAGACATATCTTAGGGCAGTGCCACTGCACAAGAAATCTGTATTTGATTAAATCATTTTAAGGGCTCCCTAGGGCCTCCAAGGTCCCCAAAACTGGTAAAAAATGTAAGCCTAGTGCTATTGTTCCATTGAGACCTTGACTAATCTTTAATTGGTCACAGGGCCCAGGCAGAGTAGACACACTTGACCCCTGTTAGACTGAATTCATTATTATAAAATGGTGTGACTGTGGTGTCTATTGATTAAAGATGTATTGTCTGTAGAAACCTGTAGGTGACAAACAGAAAATTAATATTCTGTTACCTGTAGGTGACAAACATAGAAAAATAATATTCTGGACAACTATAGAGTGAAATATCCTACACTTTATTGATATCAAATGCATTCTACTGTTCTGTTTATGCTTGCAATGCCTTGTGTAGACATGGTACTGTGTAAATCAATTGTATCAATATAGACTAATAATTACAGATTCACAATATAGTTGACACCTGAAACAACCAAATGTCAACCATTAGAAGAGTTGACATAGTTCCGCTAAACACAAGCAAGAAGTCTGTATTTTATTGAATCATTCTAGTGTCATCAGCATATAGCAGAACATACATTTTCTATATCATCATCCCTAAGGTTGTTATAAATTTCACCAGCTGTCATGTCAAGTTCGTTATAATTGTGACTAACAGTGTTCAAAATGATTCAGGTAAATAGCAAATAACAAAGGACACAAGTTTTCTCCTTGCCGTACCTCTACGTCACATGAGAAGAAGGCTGACCCAGCCTGGCCCTGATTTATACATGATTTAGCATTTTTGTACATGTTGTATACAACTTTCATGAAATTGTCTTAGACCACAGGGAGGACCGGTCTACTAAATCAAATGCTTTCTTAAAATCGATGAAGTCACAATAAAGCCTTTTGCGTCGAGACAAATACAGTTCAAACAATACCCCTATCTGAACACTGCCTGTTCTTCACCTATTACATTTGCTTTGTTTAGGTATGTGGTCAGTCTGGTGTTCTGAACAATCACTAAGGATTAATGAACACTTGTGCAGAATGTCACCCACTTGGCAGGTTTAATTGATCTATTCAGCAATGAGGACACTGCTTAGGCCTCACTCTGGACACTGTCACTCACAGTGTTGTGTATTGTCTTAGTTGGTGCATTGAGCTAATCTACTTGACCATGAATCAGTGGTGGCTCTGGTTGTGTATTACACCCAGCTGTGGATCTAAGATTCTCTGCCTGCTATTGTTTGATGGAAACTGTGGCTAATCTGTAATTGGTCACTGGCAGTAGCTTGTGTCAACAGACAGCATTAAGCCACTAGACCCCTGTTAAACTGGACAGTTGCATGTAGGTTTTAAACTGTGTCAAACAGTGAGTCTACCTTTTGTTCTCAAATAATCTGTCCTCTTAGTTTTACACATAAAGACATAATCAGGCATAACTTGATAAGTCTTTGTAGCAGCACATTTGTACTTCCAGTGTATCAGTGCAACATAACATACATATTACATACTGTGTGCCGCATTTGAATGTTGTGCATGTAATATTTCCATGCAATCCATTTGCATATATAATGTAAAACTTCAACAGCCGTTTTCTTCATTTTCTCTTTTTGACCCCTATCCTACCATATGTTCAATGCTCCATAACTTTGCAAATTTTTGTAGCAGTCATAATTTTTGAAACCGTGTAAAGCACCCTACCCAACCTTTACAAGGATGTAAGAGAACAATGTTACAATTTTTCCGACTTATCACTCATTTGGTCAGCCGGGGTCACATATAGACGTATTAGTCCAAAGGTAAAGTAAAAAATGGTTTTGTACTTTTCTTTTACAGGGATTCCCTTGGGCAACGGAAACGTGTCAATGATGCGTTGTACTCCGGAATGCCGCATACTTTTCCCTATGTGCCCAAAAGACGCATACAAAAATGTGTCGGAAACAAAATTTAGATGCACATGTAGAATCCAGGCCTACCTCGATTTTACCATTATTAACTATACTTTTGCCTAAATTTGACATGACGATGTAATAACTAAATCATTCCACATCATCCTAGGCATATTTACGCTATAAAAATATTGCATCTTAGCGTATTTTAAGGCTCAAATAACACTCCTGAACACAGACAACGGCCGCACAGACAACTAACTGAGCAATGGCCTGAATGGAGTTATTTAAATCACATCTCACATTGATGACTGGACATTGAGAACAGTCCAGTGACTCTAATCAATACCCATGTGCCTTGTCTACCTGTTGACATTATTTATAAGCTTTAGTCGAGCTCCGTGAACAGTGTTTGTTTCCGCCGACGCCATATCATCTACTGTCAAGTCTTGCCAAACAAAGTGCAGTCTGTTCATATCTATGCAAAATAATATCCGTCCATAGATTTACATTATATGCACGTTTTAAAATTCAAGTCTGGTTGCTAAATATTACAATTGCAATACATTGTAAACAAAACAAACATTTTTAAAAGCATGTTTATAAATCATGCCTCCTTCACCAAGGCTCACAAACAGTATATTCATTACAAATGACCCCGTCATCCAGGGTCATAATCTTTGAAAAAAGACAATGCTATGTTCTAGTCTTACACATAGTATGGTACCCGGTAGTCTTACTGAATAGTATAATTTAATTGGGCTAATTTAATTGGGTGATTTTTCCACATCTTATAATCTACTTTCCTGTCAGAAGACTGCACCGATGCAGTCTCAACCATAGACTGAGTGAGGCTATTCCATACATCTGTTCATTGCTGTATCAATTAGTTTTTTTAACCAACATCGTTCTTTGAATATTTTTAGGTGCTGCTCTCTCGTGCGTGAATCATTGTCACACAATGGCACAAGCTGCTGCATCATATTTTTCAGTTAGAATCTCCCTATCCTTGCTTGGGGCAGTAGACTGTAGTAGCATGACCAGTCCACGACAAATGGGGCACTCCTACCCAGAATGTATCTAGTTTTGTAATGGTACAGATTTTTACAAAATTCTGAGAATGCCGATATTGATGGTTATATATTATGTACCTAGAAATATGTCGAGCAGGCTGTCCTGAATATAATTCAAACAAGTTAAATAATGACATGATTACATGTCTAATATTGTTATTGCGATCATACCCTTATATAAATTAATTTTTATCAACTGATCTGGGGCACATAAAATTTCAAAAGGCACAAAGTTCTATCTGTGATGTTCCTGAAGGGCTTTTTCAGGTTGATCCCTGCTTTTACTTTTGTTTATCCAGTCTTAATATTTGTTTAGTCATTTCAAGTGACTAAATCCTTCACACGTCTCGGGCTTCATAAGTCCATGTTGTTCCCTGTGCCACGTTGATTATCAGAGATTAACATGCAGCATCAATCATGTTTTTGTTTATTCATGGATGGTCAATTTGTATATTTGGTGGAGTCATTCAAGGTAATGATGCCCCTGTGTGGCCACCTCCACCAGGACTGTCCTACTGTGTTACTACCCCTGGGTACTTTTGGAACTGGACCCAGTCAGATAAGATTTCTAGACAGCATCAGACTGCAATACCTGGCCTCCATACCTTGAGATCTGGAGATATCTCGCCAGGAATAGCTTGGCGCTTCTCTGCTGTCACATGCCATTAATGCGCACTTCCCTAGAATTCCTGGTGCTTCCTGGCCTTGTTTCCATGGCGATGACCAGGTCTCCTCACATTCATGTTGTTCAGGGTGGTTCGGTTTGTTTTTCATGGACTCGTTAAGGGTCATCAATTTGTAGTGTTTATTGTTTTATGAAAAGTTTTCTTGACAATACCGATGGGTAGGACATTTACTAAATCCTTAGCAAACATTTTATAGGAATTTGTAGATTTCTACAAACAAATTACAAAGCATATAATCAAATGTGTTATAAAATACTATGAATTCTATAACATGAATATTCTGTAGAAACCCACCCAAATAAATCCTGTATAATAATCTAAATATAGATGCTTTTATCCAATTTATGGAATGCTATTGATTTTTGGCTGGTGGTATCAACTGGTATGTTTTTTCGTTCATACTCTTAAAAAACTACTGACGAGAGTGTTCAAAGGTAGCTTAAACTCTTGATTCATGTTTTATACTTTGATGAGGAATACCTATCTTAAATCTTTTTCTACAGATCTGTAATAAAAACAGGTCTTTTTAAAGTAAAAAAGGTTAGTTCTTGTGTAGCACAGTATCCAGTCATTAGAATGGCTCAGAGCACTTTACTCTCCGACAAACTTTACAACATAACCTTTACCAAAAATTTTGTTTTACCCATTTTTTTTGCAGGGAAATAATGTTGCCAACATTCCAAAAGAACATTTATAATATTGATCACTTAACATGTAGTGCACATGTATTATTATTATTTATTGATATTTAGTGGATGATGATCAGAATAGAAGAGAAATGCCTTTGGGAAAAGGTTGCAGTTGTAGAAATGCTACATGTTGTAAACATAGTTGGCTACAATGTGTTTGTAAAGGTAAACTTTAAAAAGTTGCCTTTTTGTAATAGACATACAGAAATGGATAAAGGTAATACATGCATGTATTCTCTGTATCTTTTCACAAACGATCGAGTGAAATAGATATAATGTTCATTAATAAACATTCCAGATGTAACTGATGTGCTGAGACTCTATGTCCGTGATAGCAGGACATCAGCTGATGATAGTGGTACTTGTAGACTAATGCATGTTGACATGCAGTAATGCTGTTACGGCTCCACATTGTACGCTAAACACGCTGTTATGCAATAACAAATAGTTGCCAAGGGATGCTAAATTACAAATTTTCACAGCGCCAATTATTGATATTCCTAACATGTTATGTTCCTTCTCAAACTGTAAAGATTTTATGTGTTGCTCGGACCACAATTAAACCGAGGCTGTTTGTTCTCATTTTGTAATAATGTTCTTAATACAATAAAAAAAACACATATTGTAAACACTCTTTAATTGACAGTATTGCAGAAGCTGGCAAGGCTAACGGCAAATGTCCTTTGATGTCCCTGAATGGTACATTCATGACATTTTATCATATACTACTTTGAAGAATGTTAAACAGTCGATATGCTAATGATATTTAGTAAGTTCATGTTAACCAATGTGAATTAGTGCAAATTAGATAACCCAGGTAACGGAACAGACAACTTCGATTTAAGAATTCAAAATCAAACTGATTGGTTGCAAAGTCTGAAACCTTTGATGCATATTTCAGTTCTGAAATTTCACCCATTCTAAATTTTTCCCTGGGTAGCATTTATCTGGTGAACAGTTCCAAGCTTGCATTTATTTTCATGACTGCGTGACGGATGTTGACCGACAGATCTTTGAGTTGGTCCCTAACCGGAATGCAGTTAACTGTTGCATTACAATAGTGGAGGCATTAAGGGGTGATGCAAGCATGTGAATCATTGCTGCAGTTGTGGGCTATTAGGGTGACTGGCTGGAGGCTCTAGGACATCACCAGTGTGGCTGCTGGAGACATTTGGTCACTAACGAGGCAGTTTAACTGGTGATAGGAGGCTGGCAGGGTGGGATGGAGATGGATGGAGTGGTGAACCAGGGGTCAAGTCTTATAATCACCCCACTTCCACACACCTGGGGTTGAATTGTGTCCATCTGTTCTGTTCTTCTGTACAGTCAATTTCAGGTTCAGGTTAGAATTTGAGTTGGTGTTAAATGGAGCAGTGGATCACAAATGTATACATTTGATAGGCAGTGAGAGATATATAGGTGTTGCACATTTGATATGCAGTGAGATATATATAGGTGTTGCACATTTGATATGCAGTGATATATATATAGGTGTTACACATTTGATATGCAGTGAGATATATATATATATAGGTGTTGCACATTTGCTATGCAGTGATATATATATAGGTGTTGCACATTTGATATGCAGTGAGATATATATAGGTGTTGCATATTTGATATGCAGTAAGATATATATAGGTGTTGCACATTTGATATGCAGTGATATATATATATAGGTGTTGCACATTTGATATGCAGTGATATATATATAGGTGTTGCACATTTGATATGCAGTGATATATATATAGGTGTTGCACATTTGATATGCAGTGATATATATATAGGTGTTGCACATTTGATATGCAGTGATATATATATAGGTGTTGCACATTTGATATGCAGTGATATATATATAGGTGTTGCACATTTGATATGCAGTGAGATATATATATATAGGTGTTGCACATTTGATATGCAGTGATATATATATAGGTGTTGCACATTTGATATGCAGTGAGATATATATAGGTGTTGCACATTTGATATGCAGTAAGATATATATAGGTGTTGCACATTTGATATGCAGTGAGGTATATATAGGTGTTGCACATTTGATATGCAGTGATATATATATATATAGGTGTTGCACATTTGATATGCAGTGAGATATATATAGGTGTTGCACATTTGATATCCAGTGATATATATATATAGGTGTTGCACATTTGATATGCAGTGATATATATATATATAGATGTTGCACATTTGATATGCAGTGATATATATATATATAGGTGTTGCACATTTGATATGCAGTGAGATATATATAGGTGTTGCACATTTGATATGCAATGAGGTATATATAGGTGTTGCACATTTGATGTGCAGTGATATATATATATATAGGTGGTTGCACATTTGATATGCAGTGAGATATATATAGGTGTTGCACATTTGATATGCAGTAAGATATATATAGGTGTTGCACATTTGATATGCAGTGAGGTATATATAGGTGTTGCACATTTGATATGCAGTGAGATATATATAGGTGTTGCACATTTGATATGCAGTGAGATATATATAGGTGTTGCACATTTGATGTGCAGTGATATATATATATAGGTGTTGCACATTTGATATGCAGTGATATATATATAGGTGTTGCACATTTGATATGCAGTCAGATATATATAGGTGTTGCACATTTGATATGCAGTGAGGTATATATAGGTGTTGCACATTTGATATGCAGTGAGATATATATAGGTGTTGCACATTTGATATGCAGTGAGATATATATAGGTGTTGCACATTTGATATGCAGCGAGATATATATATATAGGTGTTGCACATTTGATATGCAGTGAGATATATATAGGTGTTGCACATTTGATATGCAGTGAGATATATATAGGTGTTGCACATTTGATATGCAGTGAGATATATATAGGTGTTGCACATTTTATATGCAGTGAGATATATATAGGTGTTGCACATTTTATATGCAGTGAGATATATATAGGTGTTGCACATTTGATATGCAGTGAGATATATATAGGTGTTGCACATTTGATATGCAGTGAGATATATTACAGGTGTTGCACATTTGAGATGCAGTGAGATATATATAGGTGTTGCACATTTGGTCGACGACCATAGAGACTCGGTGACGTTCAGATTCCATGTGATATACAATGACGTATCTCTAACGTGGACGGTATTGTTGACATCGGTGTAGCAAACATATATCCAAGACTCATATCCACAGGATATTGTATTAAGCTGAGGCTGTCGCCTAATTGTTTGATGTGATACTCTTAATACTAGAATGGATATGTTAAAAGAGTATTGCCCCCCAAATTGTATTTAATAATACCAAGACTGTCCGCAATTTGAATGTTGTCGTCGAAAATGTAAAAATTGTAAACAAAACATAACAATTGTAAAACAGCCGCTGTTGGCGCTTATTGGGACATATTCCTTTGAAGTTGGCTGATGTCGACACTCCTCACCAGATTACGTCCAGGTACAATTGATTCAGTGAATTTGCTGCTAATAATTATCACCCCTGGCCGAGTCAGGGTGATGGTAAAGACAAAGCTTAACTTTAATACATAAACATCAAATCCACACAACAGATGATATTTAGGAGATTTGTGTGACATTGCTACACATTGATACTGCTCTGATGTGAGGATAATGTCTCGAAGACTCTTGTCACTCTTGTTTATGTTGACATCTTCCATTTGTAGGATGACCGCGCTACATCAGGCCGCCTTGGTGGGCAACACAGGCATAATGAAGATGTTACTCGAGAATGACGCATCAGTCGACATCAAGGACATGAAAGGTAACGCCTCCCATAGTCTTCCATCCATCCCGTAATTAATTAAATCTCTGATTAAAAGGCTTGGCACAGATGTTGCATGTTATAAAGAAAATTACGCCGAGATGTGCTGACATTAAATGTGCCAACATCTGTGTGTAATCGCTTAAATGTGTTGTATGTAAATACGTATTTTAATTATAAAATATATAAATAAAATTAATGATTTTTATACTAGATACTCCAGTTAAATCTTATCAAGCCATAGAATTGGGCCTACGATGGTGCATGGGCTGTCACTGAATCAGTGTCACGTGGTGATCAATATTGTTTCTGAAACAACCTACGTCACTGGGCAGTCGTTATTGAGCAATAAAGTCTCAGTGTTTCCGTTACTGACCTTGTGTCTCAGTTGTAGACAGGGCTCATGTCCAATGATACCCGGGAATTGACTCTTGGGGCAGGATCACCAGATGTCTCACTAGCTAATTTCACAAGTATATTATAAAAATTACAAGTTATTCATCATTCTAGCTTGTCCCAGTTCATTTCAATTTGTTTTATTTTAATTTGAAACTACCCAAAATTTGTATGAACATATGCACCAAAATATAGTTGCAGAAGTAGATTAAATGTTTGTTGATAATATTTGTATATAGTATTGTATGGTGATAAGATGCTAGGAAAGGCAAAAAAACTAAATAATTACATACCTGGGTGACCTCCATAATGAGAATAGAACTTGGAAGTTCTAATACTATCTTTGAATAAAGTTACCCATAAGCCATGTAGGCAAGGACATACAAACAGTGTACTTTGGAAGTGCAACATAGTTCGTGATTTATCACTGCTGGTATAAAGTACTAGAATCATTCTGAATCAATCAATGATTCTGCTGTTGGACAGGCCTGGAGTGTATTAGTGGGCAACAAGTGCTGCCACACTGTGGATAACAATAACACAACTCCCAGAGGACTGCTGCCACCTGGTGAATGAATATCAAATACAGTGCTAGATACACAAACTAACTTGTATATTTCTAACAATCTCCCACATTAATTAATACATTTTATTAATAGATGTTAATGATATTTGTTATTGTCTTTTTATTTATTCCTCATTTGGTGAGCAAATTAACATAGTTTACCTGTCAGTGCACCGTGTTTGTAGGCATGCGGCCACTTCATTACGCAGCCTGGCAGGGGAGGGAGCCACCTGTTGTGTCGTTACTTGACCGCCGATCCAGCGTCAATGAACCAGCCAAAGACGGCATCACGCCCCTGCATCTAGCCTGCGAACACGGACATTATGCTGTGGTAAGTGCTGTAGTCTGTGAGCACGGACATTATGCTGAACTGTTCTGTATTCTGAGTGTGGCACAAGACATTTGCATAAGACACTAGAAATGCAGTCAGTGGATATTATATTAGATCATTAAAAAGGTTTGCGATTTAAGTTTAGAAGAAATACGCTTTTGTATAAATGTTAGATTTGTAGTAAAGTTATAGTTGGATGACTTTAATAAATAGCCTGTAAGGAACTTTGTGAGTATACGTCCAAGGATCTCCTTATGTAGCAGACAAGTACACTGCCACAGTCAGATTATTTAACTGTGTCTGATTCTGTTTCCTGCCTGTAGGTGGAGCTACTGTTGCAGCACCAAGGTGATCCAAGCATTGTTTCGCAGCAGAGCAAAACTCCTCTTGACCTTGCCTGCGAGTTTGGAAAGTACCGGGTAAGTGGGGTGTAGCTGACTAAATGGAAACCATGCCCCTGTGCATACCCACACAAGCACATATGCATATATTACAATATAATAAATGTAATTTTTAAATAGTTTAGAAAGTCAGCCGACTGTCCGTGTAGGACTGTGTTAGATTTCAGTCCTACAAGCAGTACTGTGGACCACCCAGCAACACCCCACGCTCTAGTTGGTGGCTGTCTGACAGCGGAACTTCAACAAAGACACCGTTTCCATGCAAAATGCCTGGGAAAAATTGATCAAGTACGGAGTAATTATGTGAAACCCAGGATGAAGTGGTGTTGGACTGTTACTTCGTCCGCTGCAGTTTGATGGGTTGTTATCTCGTAGACAGATTGGGGCTGCCATCATTGTGACAGCTTCTGGTTGTACCGATGGAGATGTAAGGACTCCCCTGACAGGAAGAAAGACAAAAAGGGAATAGAATGATAGACAGAATGGCAGACAGATGTACAGGCATACACATGAACACAGACATGCATGCATGCACAGATAGAAGCATGCATAAAATCTAATGGGATAGATGCACGTACACACACACTCACTCACTCACTCACTCACTCACTCACTCACTCACTCACTCACTCACTCACTCACTCACTCACTCACTCACTCACTCACTCACTCACTCACTCACTCTCTCACCCACCCACCCACCCACTCACTTACCCATCCACCCACCCACCCACTCACACACTCACTCACTCACTCACCCACCCACACACCCACCCACTCACCCATCCACCCACCCACTCACACACACACTCACAAACACAAGAACAGACAGACACAAGATCAGGAATAACTGCAGTAAAATTTAGTCTAAATAGCTTACGACCTAGTGTGAGATGCAGTTAGCCACCCCACCCCTCATGCCACTCCCATCCTCGCAGAGTTTCCTAGGGCGTTGCCAACATTTTGAGTAGTCCTTGCAAGGATATAACTGGCTGCAATGGCATTACTAATTCAGCAGTTGATAAAGTATTTTAACAGTAGTAATTCTTAAACTCACTATGGTTCACTTTATAAGTTTTAAGGTTTTGGGTTCAATAATAAAATAAAAAAATTGAAATGATAACCTTAATATATTAACTATGTTTAAATATATTGTGTAATCATGCTATAGATGTTTGTAACGCAATACGTCTGTGGTGATGTTGTACTTATAGTTAAGTTAGCAGTCTACTACAGCCTCTACTTATACAAGACGCTATAAGAGTCAGTGCTTATGTTTCAGGTTGCCGAGTTACTTATTCAGAGTAACATGTGTAACAAACTGTTACTGCAACATCCGTCCGACATGGCAAGTAAGGACAGTGTAACGTGTCTCCACCTGGCGGCCAAGAATGGACACACCGACGTCATCAGGTGAGAGTGACATCTGGTGGCAACTGACACCTCTGGGTCTTGTAACTTTAAAACTCCTTTCTCAATTGCAGCGTGAACCATATTCGTTTATGCTCAAACACAGAGTGTGTTTTATGTAATGTGAGCGGTCAGTTTCATAAAAGAGTGCATTCTTTAGTTAGCCGTCAACATAATTGACTGGATCATTAGATTGGGTATCTTGCGAATGTGTGAATACCCTCATGTTGTAGTTTATAAACCACATTGCCATTTTTCATTTTTAATGCAGTAAGTTGTCCGATGATTTTATGTAAAGTAAAAAAAAGAATTATAATTGAGCTACCGTGTCATTGTGTATACTACACAGGTGCAGCACATGAGTTCATTGTGATATGACTGAAATGAGACGAGCAAAAATTCAACTTGAGGAATTACTTTTTAAAGATGACAAAATGCACTGACATGAAATCAGGAAAATCATGTAATAATATTAGTGAGTTGTCACCCTATAAATTGTGTGTACTATAAGTAAGTTGTCACCCTATAAATTATGTGTACTATAAGTGAGTTGTCACCTTATAAATTATGTGTACTATAAGTAAGTTGTCACCTTATAAATTATGTGTACTATAAGTGAGTTGCCACCTTATAAATTATGTGTACTATAAGTGAGTTGTCACCTTATAAGTTATGTGTACTATAAGTGAGGTGTCACTTTATAAGTTATGTGTACTATAAGTGAGTTGTCACCTTATAAATTAAAAAATAACCGTATTTTATTTTGTGTCTGATGATTAGTTTTGGCAGCAGTATTTTGCATCTCGTTTTAATGTATGTGATACCATATTCTGTTGACAACTTTATAAATACTAGAATAAACATGCATGCATGACCTCAGCCTTGACCTTGGCACCTAGGTAATTTTGGCAATTGATCATCCTAGACTGGGAAGTTGTGCTGCCTCTCCTCTTCCCACTGGAGCATAAGGTGTTTGAGCTGGGGAGAAAACCCATAAACACCAGGGAACTTATAGGTTAGTGCGACATGCGATTTATGACGGTGACTTACATCTAGACTGCTTCCTTCCCCAGGTTGCTCCTGCAAGCAGGAGTAGACATCAACCGACAGACTCCCCAGGGGACTTGTTTACATGAGGCAGCACTGTACGGCAAGATTGAAGTCGTCAAACTTCTCCTCGATGTGAGTTCATTGCATCTCTCTAATGTTTATCTGTTCTCGCTCGTCTGAGTTGTCAAACAAATGAGAAGTCATCCGTCTTTGCTCGGGCAGGTTTCATGTGGATAAATTGGTGAGATTTCTGCTTGATTGGGTTCGAAGAATCTATCCGATATTCTTCAGCGTTTCTACTGGAGTTAATGGGCCTGTCAAACTTGTCACTTCAGCGAGGCTAATTACACATGTGTTGGACAACTTACACTGTCAAAATCCACTTTTTTGAAGTTCAGTGACCATTTGATCAGTTCGTCTGTTACACTGAAAGAAAAACAACGATGAGGTTTTCACAGTTTTTCTTAATAAAATCTTCATCTGTGATACTCCGTGACAGAATTTGAATGGCATGTTTACATGGTGTAAATTCACTTAATACTTGTAAAATGGTGATAAATTGCTCCCCTAAAGCCAAGTATCAGGTTGATATTTAAAAACAAAATAGGTTTTGTAAACTAAAAGTGGTGCTGCCCACTTGGATTTTGATCCATTATACTTGAGTAACAAGTTCTAGAGAGGTGCTGTTGCTGAAACTGTACAGGGGATTTAGAGATGGATTTCTTACATGCTGACAAAATGACATTAAAAAAAATAATAAATGAAATTTTAAATGGCAATTTTGTTGGTAGCATGTCAGGTCAATGATGGAAATATCCATTGGGTATGAAGACAGGTTTAAAAAAAATACCACGTTTATAATGATGTTGTCGTTGATCTTGTCAGCAGTGTAAACATGCCGTTTTCATAACAATCTTAAGGCCAGACACGGCAGGTAGATAGGATTATTTTTTAATTTGTGCAAACAGTTAAATTTTGTATGCCCAATGCATGAAATGGGTCCTACTGAGTAAAACATATATTACACTTTTTTTAGCCAGACCCCCCCGTTTCCATGGTAACACACAAAATGGCCACTATTTTGAGCAAATATTGGCAAATTTTTAAAAGCTGCCACTTTTTATTGAATCCATATATAGGTATACTTCTTGCAAATCCATGTTCTCTATTTGAAATGTAATGTTTTTATTTTTTAAATAATTTTTTGGTAAAATACGAAAACAAATCTTGTTTTTTTGCAACAAATATGGCTATATCTTTCAAACTATTCATGAGTTAAAAAAAGTGTCTGATCATTGCACACAGTAGAATATGCTGAATGCAACACTAAAAACTTTATTTATAATAATTATTAATATATAATTATTCCAAGAGATATTCCGTTTCCAAATGCAGAAATTTGAAGAAAAATGTTTTTGAGAAAATGGCTGTCAAAGATTGCATAATGGATTTCATTACATGATATCCACATGCTTGATACATAACTAAAACTCACTTAGAGGTATGTAATTGTCATAGAAGTTAACCGTATTGATAGTATGCATACAAAGGTATAATAATCTGGCAGAAAACCATTTTCAGTATTTTTTGTCAAAAAACATCATTTCACCTGGGGTGTCTGGCCTTAAGAAACATTTGCGAAATACATCTTATTTATGCCATGTTCTGCAAGTAAATTGTCAGAAAACTTGGTTTTAGTTAAATACTTACAGTTTCAAAAAACGAAAACACAGGGTCGCGCTAAGTTTGGTAACAGCTTTTATCCTGCTAACGGTTATAACCAATGAAAAAGATATGTTGATGCACATGACGTAACTGCGTAGGGAAGTGACACTCAATTCTCATTAGTCATACACAGAGATCAGCGGCTACATCTCACAAGATTTGATAGCACGCTTTCTGAAGTGGGTCGAATGACGACCCGGTAACTATATGTCTTAGAATCCTGATATGTTCAATTGTGTTGCTCGACGATGCTTTCAACACCCTTCATCAGCCTCATTGTACTCTGCTCTGTGTTGTCATGTGACAGTGATAGTGGTTGTCACATGACAGCAGCACCGACTGGCACCGAGATGATCATGGGAAGATTGTACCACTGTCTATGTTGATGGCTGGGTAGCACTGCAGAATGTCATTCACCTCGTTGATCTTATTGCACCAAAAGATATTTTCTCTGGCAGCACTGCGGTTTGTTTTTTGTAAGAAATGATCAGAAGCGACCTATAGTTTTGCAAGTGAATTCCTCTTCGTTGTCTCTTGCAAATTACAAGAATATGTTATATATGTACCTTGATTTTTAATCTGAAATTAAGCGTAAACTTATGTAATATGTATGAGATTAGCATCCAAGTTATGGTGTCAGTGATAATCAGCAGGATGGAAATGCTCAGTTGCACACACAGCAATAGAATTAGAAGTGTAGCTTAATTTTAGCTGGACAGCAGGACTAGTAAAGTTAACCGTTTACTTCTCCGCCAAGGGTTATTCTAGTCATGCATGCTGTCGAAAGACACTAATTTTAATCTGCTTCAACCAGGCTTCGTGACAACAATCGAAAAAATTAGGCATGTGCTGAATGAATGAATTGAAGAATAAAACCAAACTAATATAGACAAAAATGTAATACCAAGAAATTAGTAACGCTCCTCTGAATAATAAAGCGTTTTTTTTAAATGGCCACCGGTTGCTGCTCATTAACCATGCCCCCTGTTTGGGAGAAGCTAAATCAATGAAAGCTCCCTACCAACTACCAATCAGCAGCATTGTTTGACTTGTATAGAATTAGTTTGTCCGTTGTGCTGAAGGTGGCGCCACACACATCCTTTACTAGTATAGGGTCTAGTGTGGAGACATATCCCTGCTTACGTGACTGTTCCTCCCTTTTTTATCCCGGGTGTCTGGGATGAGACTTGTCCCAATACTGGTCTTTGTTATTTTTCCATCTTCTGTCACTGGTTCTGTTTCGTTGTCGTCTCCACCCATCCATCTCTCGTTCTCATTCCCACCCTTATTTTGGCTAACTTTCCCTTGTTTTTTTTCTGTCATTGCTATATTAGCTGTATAGATAGGCTGATTTGATGCAATAACTAAAGTACACTGTTATTTGATATTACTGTTATTAGTGTAATTAACATAATTTGCCACACGTTGTTAGATTCTGTTAGATTACATTGGACTACGAAGCCTGGCTGTCTTTTTTATTTGCATCACATCTAAAAATAAATTCACACAGTTATTATATATGTAATTATAGGTGGCTCTCGTAATAAGCCCCATGAGGTTTCTAGACAGTCTACCGAGTTAATTGATGAAACTGTAATTGTGTTCATACATGTTATAACACTAACTGTGCAACCAAATAAACATTCATTCATTCAACATTAATCTTTTGAGTGGATCCACTTTATATTAATTTGGATTCATTCTCCTCATATTAATCGTCCTGTCAAACTTTTTATACTCAACGATGACATAATACAACATGGAGGTTTATGACTCACTTTTATAATAGGCATCAAAAGGAAAATAATAGTAATAATAGTACACTGCGCTGGGTGGCAGGCTGTAAGTAGGCGGGCATACAACGAGTGTCTGTTGAAGAGTTGACTCGAGTGCTTACATGGAGCTCTACTATGCCTGGTCGTGACATACTTAAGTGGCATGACCACCGAAGCATGTCCCTCTGTAGGCCACCTTTAGCCGTTTGGCACCACCTATGTCGCCCTTCAGTGCCCCCGATAAAGACTCTGTCTGTCGGGGAACAGGTGCAAAAATGGCATGTCTCTCAGCACCTTGCAGGTGGGTGAAATATACTTTTTTCCTTCGACTCGATGGATTGATAACCCCAGTTGTGTCGCGTCGGCGGTGTGGTTACACAGCCCCCCATGACGGCTTAACCGGCGATGTTAGTATCAATCAACAGCAATATTTAACCGTGATTCATAATAGTTTCGCCCCAGATCAATGCCCAGTGATCGCTCGCTTTGACCCGTGGGATTCCGGTGTCTGTAATCGCACAGATCACGGCCAGGTGTACGAGAATCGTGCCATTGTATCGCCCTTGTAGGATCAGGGATACCTGTGTTGTCATTCTCGGTCAGTGAGTCGTTTGACATGACTCTTGCTGACGTTTCCCTGGCGGTTCTGGATATGTTCTAAGTCGGTGGTGGAAACGAGGGAGTCAGTGCCGTGGTGTTGTTGTTGCGTATCAAAGGCGAGCCTGAACAAGACCTGTACCGTGAGTGTATATGTTGATGTTGATACTATGACTAGTGCTCGCTAGCCATCTGGGTACGTTTACGGTGATCCCAGGTAATCCTCACTGTGTATCATCTTCGAGTGGTCAGTGGAGAGACTGACCATAGGTAGAAACCATTCATAGGTTTAGTTACTGAAGACTTAACTTACTTGAATTATCATATTCACTTCCTAGCAGTGCGTAGGCCCTTACTGGCATTAGTTGTAATGACTCCTTTTCACCAGTCACAACTTTCCAGTTGTGTCTGTGTCCAAAGGTGTTCATCGGCTTCTTTCTGTTTCCTTGACAGTTCCATGTGAGCACCTGTCTTAAGTGTTGATTTCCTGATGTTAATGAGATTATCCAGTGCCAATTTGTCCTTTTAACTTGATGTCTGGTTGGTTCTGGATTTGTTTTACCTACATATGACTGTCAGTCTGGAAACATTACCAACACTTTAAAGTGTTAATTCAATAATTCAAGGGGAGGAGAGGATCTGAGATTTAGTGTGCTCTGTATGGACAGGTAAACATAGACAGTTGTGATTGACCTGATGACCTGTTCAAATTAATCCTTAGACCCTAGTATGCCTGAGACTCATACTTTAATACTTAGGTACTGAAGAACCCTGGAGAAGTCATTGCCTCTCACTGTCTCTATAGCTGAAGTATTTGCAGTACAGTACATTTGAACCAGAGGGCTCTTGATTCAGAGTATCACTTTCTACTAACTGTGCTACCATGCCCTGTGTATATAATAGACAAATTAATGTGGTGCAGTTTATGTTAGATGTACCTCACTTAAGCTGTGTACAATTACTGGCTCAGGATTGCGACCTTTAGACATTGATGCAATTGATAATTAACGAACCACAATCCTGTCATTCTGAACTATATTTTATTTTAATTATTGTTCCCAGAATTGACAGTTATATATCGTAATAACAATGTTGAAATAAAACATTTAAAAATAGTGTTATTATTCCTAGGAAAAACGCCAAATGCATATACATTTAACTAACATTTGTGATTAGTTGCGTAATACTCATACCAGCAGATAATCCCATTTTGTCACATGGATTATGTCCTGTTCCCGTTGTCATGGTAAACGACAAGATTGTCAGCTCTGTATGATTGGCAATTTCACACAAAGGATCAGTGCTCAGATGTCCATGATTACACCCCCCCCCCCCAACCACCATACTGTTACTTAGCCTCGAAACATGCCTTGACCAAAGCACTGGTAGCATTCACCTGGACACTGATTCTCGGAGCGAGCCACAATTAACTAGTCAATTGTCCATTACACTGCTTAGTTAATTTCTCGTAACCATGGCAACAGTTGTCACTAAAATGTTTTAAACATTTTTTGAAATTTTGCAGCTGCACCAAAGTGTGTGAACGTCCTTACATCCCTGTGACTACTTCCATGTAAAATGAGAAAACCAATTTAAATCACTATTTTTTATTTTAAAAAACTAGAAAATCTTCCTGCAGCTTCACTTAGGATGCCAGGAGTGTTTTTGTAAGCAGGAGAAAGGGCTGCTACCAAATGAGGCTGACAGTACCAGCGCCAGGGGAATGGCATGACATAAGGGGGCGCTGAATTATTAACAGTGGATAGTGACATCAGCAAGGTGATATTATGAGAGGTTATGTCATGACTGCAGGACAATCTGGACTGGACCAGCATGGGGTCATCATGTCTTTGTCATGGTCTGTCCTGATGGTCACAATAGTGGCCACTGTCCACAAGATAGACCAGTGACCAGGGGGTTTTAATCAGTTCTCCACACAGGCCAGTGTTGACATGGCTGTCTAGTTGTGCCCTGTGGTGTGGAAGGAGGAATGGTAGAGGAGTCTGCTGTGGTCAGCAATGTTTTGAATTGATGGTAGTTTGATGAATGGTGCGTTCTGTTTCATGTGATCCGTAAGTGTTTCTCTGTGTTGTTGTCACTGCTTTCTGTGTTAGTGCCAAAAGTTGTTGTAACTATGTGTTGACTTCATGTGTGAATAGACCAGTTGTTGCGATCATAGCTCAGTTTGGATTGGATGTGACAAAGCTGGCTGCTGTTGTGATTATGACTGTGTGTGGACGTGGTATGAGTAAACCAATTGTTGTTGTGATTGTGACTCATTGTGTGGGGACGTGGTATGAGTAAACCAATTGTTGTGATTGTGACTCTGTGTGTGGACGTGGTATGAGTAAACCAATTGTTGTTGTGATTGTGACTCTGTGTGGAAGTGGAATGAGTAAACCAATTGTTGTTGTGATTATGACTCTGTGTGTGGACGTGGTATGAGTAAACCAATTGTTGTTGTGATTGTGACTCTGTGTGTGGACGTTGTATGAGTAAACCAATTGTTGTTGTGATTATGACTCTGTGTGTGGACGTGGTATGCGTAAACCAATTGTTGTGATTATGACTCTGTGTGTGGACGTGGTATGAGTAAACCAATTGTTGTTGTGATTGTGACTCTGTGTGTGGACGTTGTATGAGTAAACCAATTGTTGTTGTGATTATGACTCTGTGTGTGGACGTGGTATGAGTAAACCAATTGTTGTTGTGATTGTGACTCTGTGTGTGGATGTGGTATAAGTAAACCAATTATTGTTGTGGTTATGACTGTGTGTAGACGTGGTATGCGTAAACCAATTGTTGTGATTATGACTCTGTGTGTGGACGTGGTATGAGTAAACCAATTGTTGTGATTGTGACTCTGTGTGTGGACGTTGTATGAGTAAACCAATTGTTGTTGTGATTATGACTCTGTGTGGACGTGGTATGAGTAAACCATTTGTTGTTGTGATTATGACTGTGTGGACGTGGTATGAGTAAACCTATTGTTGTTGTGATTGTGACTGATTTTTATGTGAATTAAACCAATTCTTGTGGTGATTGTGACTATGTGTAGTTGTTAGGAGTCTAAGCCGATTGTTGTTGTGATTGTGACTATGTGTAGTTGTTAGGAGTCTAAGCCGATTGTTGTTGTGATTGTGACTGTGTGAGTCAACTCATAAACTAATTGTTCTTGTTACTGCAGTGTGGAATTGATGTGAGTCGATTCAACTCATATGAACAGACAGCACTGGACATTGTGAAGAAGTTCACGGCGACACACGCCGCCAAGGAACTCAAGACGCTACTTAAAGGTGTGTAAATATTGGTGTAGCATTACACTTTTGCGTAATCATTGTGTAGGCGTGCAGCATAGCATCACCGTTTACAGGACTTCAGTTTGTGGAACATGTGCATATGATTACTATGTTGTGTAAACATGCACACTTTTACTGTGGTCTGTGGCAAGTGTAAATGAAAATATTGTGTATTATTACACATGTAAATTTTGAAGGTATTACAGTTTTTTTATACATATTTGGCGGGATTACTGTTTTATTTATAGATTGTGCAGGATTACGTGAATGTGTGCACACCTGCTTAGTACACGCATGTGTATGAGTGCATGCATGTGTGTACATGTTTGCCTGGCACAGACTGTGGAGGCAAAAAAATCAGAAATGAGGTCATCGCCAGCTTTATGTCAGTTTGGAGTAGTTGCACAAAGTGTGGCTAATTTACTTTTCTGCTCCACTGACATTGACAGGCTTCTTGTTCCACTTTTTTACCTGGGAATGCTAAATGTCCAGGACTTGTGTGTGATTGTGTATCATTCGTGTACACAGCTTGTGCAAGGTCCATGGTTTCCACTGTGCCTGACTCAAGTGACGTTATATCTGTACACAGTGTAACATAAGTGATACAGATATCGTACATACTTTTATGTAATCTACACAGAAATATGCACAGACAGTAGTGCGTTGTTCTTTTGCCTTGAAGGCAGACACGTTTTCATCTCATATGGTGTTTAGGGTACCAGTGTGTGCAATGTGCATACGGTGTACACTACTGTGTATACATTCATGTACATAGAAAGCAGTGTGCATGGTTGTATAATGTATAGAAATTATACAAACATAGTGTACAGCATTACAGATTATAATAGTCATATTCCCTGTTGTACAAGCATGTTTGTATGTACACGGTTATCAATGGTATACATTCATGTACACACAGGTGTACACCCGAATGTACACATGGATGTACACTCGTGTACATAGGGTTATACAAGCAGATGTTAACAGCTGTAGTTAGCTTGTGGGAGGGGGGTGCGTAACATGAATTCATTAAGCCTCTTACCCTGACACAACTATGCAGGCATTGTGGGGTAGACGACAGAAGTGTTTGCCTGGGGGTGGCGGCAGTGGGATAGTCAGTGTCTATTGTCGGTGGCTGTGTCGGAGGTAGCCCGACACTTGGCGCCGCGTCAAGTCGACCGTGTCATCGTCAGTATACATACAAGTAAGCACACAGGCTCTCGAGTGTTAACAAGACATTCTGCATTGGTTTCACTCGGGTTGTGTTTAGGTCGTGTTCGGTGGGGTAATGTTAGAAGGGTTGCAGAGGTTTAGGGAGGGTGATTGGGGTGAAGGGTGACTGGGGGGTCTGGGAGTTGATGACACCATGAGTCAGTTATGATGTCGGGGAAGGGTGGGTGGTGCCACTGATACCTTGTCGAAGTCTTTCTTCTGTCAGCCGATATCGCTGTTGTGGCACAAGCTTAATTACATCGCACCACCGAGGTATTGACCGCACTTTTGGTAAATTATTGCCCCTATGGAATGATTCTCTTGAGGGTTTGGCACTGTTGGATAACAATGAACATTTCTGGTTAGTCTAGGATGTATAATTCATGATACAGTTGACTGTAAGAAACACTTTGGCAAATTATTCCATATATATCCAGTGTTCCCATGGCTACAAAACACTGTGCTGGCCACAGCAGGGATTTCAAAGTTGTTATTTTAAAAGTTGCATTTTGATATCGTCTATCTTTTAAAATGTCCAGTGAATCAACTAAGCCCATTCACCATATGTCACTTTCCTCAATGTCATAAAATGAAAACCTTTTTTTAGTAATACGCAGCTTTACAATAAAACGGCGTAAAAGAACACTTACATCCGTATGCCGTATGTTTATTCCGCTGGCCGCACCTGGGACCGGTCATTTTAAAAGGCATCATTTATCGAGTAACGTATCAGATACCAAAATAATATGATATCACGTATCATCAACTGAGTAAATGTTATCACATTGTAAATACGCTTTGTTAAAAACAGTTAAAAATGGTAGTTTAACACTGAATGCAACCTTATTGGATGGCCCTTGTGGTGGTCGCATAAAGTCTCCCAATATTACATGGGGGGTGGGGTGGTTTATTATCCCAATGCATCGCAGGGAAATTAATTTACCCCAGAGGTGAGTGAAACGTGTGTGTTAACGCAAATTGATGCCAATAGCTGTTTTGGATAGGAAAACATCGCAAGTCACATACCATGTACTGGTGGTGAAGGGAGGGTTCGAACCAATGCCAAATGCAGAATAGTTGTGTGACTGCGAACTGCCTCACAATAGGTGTCGGTGTAGAAAGAAGCCACTGTACTTGGTGTAAGTTTTTTTACCAGAGTAAAACATAAACAATGGTGCATTTGACTCCACCCAAGAACAGTTGACAGTGGGGATGTGGAGCCGCTTTGTTGTCTTCAGCGGCACTAAACAAAGTTAGCGACTACAACGGTTCATATTTAGCGGTGACGTAGCAAAACGTAAACACAGACCAGATGGGACAAGAAGACATTAGTGTGTACTACTGTATAGGCATATGTGATTGCCGTCACGGCTGTTGATAGAAGCCACATGTTGCGCAGTAGCTGCGATTCATTACCGTTGTTCTTCAGGGCCCCTCCCCAGTAATTATTGCAGCTGATTTTCTCGCTCAGAACTTGCGCTTATCAAAACAGCGAAATAACGCAAGCCACATGTCGTGGAATAGTTGGGATTTCCCGTTGATGTTTTTCATATGGCGTCATTGTGTTCTCGCATTCATCTGCATCATTATGCCATCGCAGGACTTCCTTGCATTTCATCTGACTTGCATCTGCAGAATATATGCTGAATAACTATTTTGTATGCTCGTTTTTTATGTACCTGTGGTTTTGCACCCGGAAATGGCCTGCATAGATTATCATGAGAATGTGTTTGTTGAATTTATTATTAGAGGAAACATCTCTCAGGATCTACCTCAGCTGGTATTTTTTGCAGTCGTAAATTACGAGAAGATCCCAAATGTGATATGCTGTTAAATATGAATATGATTATAGACATTCTTCTTATCGTACATGCATTTAGAGTACATGTAATAAATATAATATTTGACTGTTGAAAATTGCATGCTTATAGAAATGTTATCATGATTGTGTTGTGTTTTGGAGTTGGCTAAGCTATAGTAGAATAAGAATATTTTATATTAGCTCTTAAGCTAATATAAAAGCAGTCGATGTAAGTTGCTGCTGGTCTTGCTGCCTTGGTTCTTCCATGTATAAATAAGAATATTTTATATTAGCTTTTAAGCTAACATTCATGTCACACTCACTCACTCACTCATGTCGGCCACTGGGGTCGTACATTAGTGGCTTCAATCAACCTCTGTCTGTCATTGCCGTTGTCAGCTCCTTGGTCTCTAGACCCACATCTTCCTTTAAGCAGTCAATGTAAGTTGCTGCTGGTCTTCCTGCCTTGGTTCTTCCATGTGTCGGTTGCCACAAGATGGTCTTCGATGCCATTTCATCTTTATGTCTGTAGCAGTGTCCGGCAAATGTCAATCGTCTTCCATATTTATTTTATCAATGACTACACATTCCACTGTATAGTTCTGTGTTTGTCACATGCTGTTGCCAGTGAATGTTAAATGCGGCTCGAAGCATTCTTGTATAACAACCGTATAGTTATTTGTCAAGTTTTTCGTCATTGTCCATGTTTCGCATCCATAGAGTAGCACAGACTCTACTGTTGCAATAAACAGTCGCTGCTTGATTTTGCGTGGGAGCTTAGATTTCCCTATTAGGTTTAGTTGGTTGAGTGCTCTCCACGCCATTGCCTTCCTGGTTTTGATGTCTTTGTCTGTTGTGCAGACCCAGGAGCCAAGGTATCTTAGTCTTCAACCTTCTCTAAAACAGCTCCTTCCCTGGCAATGATGGTGGTGTTTCCTAATTGGTTGAATAAGATATATTTGTTTTTTTCTAGAACTGATCTTTAAACCAATCCTTGCACATGACGTTTCCACTCGGGTTAGAAGCTCCTGTGCCTGGTTGATCACTTCTGATAGTAGTGCAATATCACCGGCAAATTCAAAATTGGTGATCACCTCAGGTTTAACACGTTTACTTTTCCTTCTTGTTATGTGGAATCCAAGTTTCTCTTCTCTTCCGTCGATAGCCAAGGACTATCCCAAAGAGGTATGGCACCAGCGTGTCAGCCTGCAGCACTCCCGCCGTGATATCAAACAGCTCAGTTTCTCCATCCGGTGACTGTACGTTGGCACGTGTGTTCCTGTACAAGTTGGAAGTAGCTGTTGCTAACTGTTTAGGGACACCATAGGCCTCAAGAATCTTCATCATCTTGCCAGGATGAACCCTGTCGTGGCATGTCACACTAAACTAACGTTGATGTCACAACTTACGACTTTGGTGCCTGGACTGGGACTAAAATTAGAATTGATGTCCTTGCAACTGCAGCACGTGCACACAGTGTAAGTGATTGCAGTGTTCAGTGTAATTGATTAGAGCGAAGTACAATGAGATTTGAACTGAGGTATGTGCCCATCTTACAGGGGGTTGTTACATTTTGGGTCAGAAAGCCACCTACGGTTCTGGGTGTTTATCCAGACAAAACAGCTGGGTTTGTATTGAAAGTGCAGTCATTATGACTGGCTGGTTGTCACTGCTTGTGACACGCACACACACACGGTGATAAACTCACTGGTCAGTAGCCAACGTGTCTGTGTTGCACACCTGAATGTCACCAGAGTCCTTTGTGACAATTGACAGGTGATTGAGCTGGGACATTGTATGGGACTATGACAGTGGTTTGGTTAGGGTCCTAAAACTCACACAGTCGTTAATCATTGTCCGCGGATGACAGGTTACCTTTTAAGGGTATTCGCCATGATTCAGCACCGTAAGATGGTGTTTGATAAGTTTTGGCGCCAGAGAATGAATACACAAATAAATCAAATGTTGTAAAACTTCATAACCAAGTAAAGATTAATCCTTTCAGTTTGCTTTTTTCATTGTTTGCGAATAGATGTCGATATTTTAGTGATAATCAATATGTTAGTAATAATAAGTATTTTAATGAAAGTCATTATTTTATTGACCTGATCTTTTTTGTATAATTTTGTAATTTGTAGATGTTTTTAATTTGACAAATTTTGTTGTGGATTTAACTGTTATTTTGATGTTTTATTTTTACACATATTTATTGTGACTGTATTCATGCCTATACTACTGTATTACTAACATTGTATAAGTAATTATGTAATACAAAATTTAGTACACACAGGAGATAAGTAAAATTACAATTTAATGTGTGATTAATGACTTGCGTGCTATTGAAAGATGCTCCATTGATTGATATCGATGACCCATACCAAGAGTGTTGTTGAAGTGTTGGTGGAATGTATGAAAGGAACTGTGTCTTGAGTCTATTAGACAACCATCCCATGTAAAATACTCGGGGGTCGTGACCCGAGGCGGTCACCACACCAACTCCCGTATTGTTACTTGGATTCCATTGGTCAGTCACGGGTGCTTTCACTGGCTGTTTCTCGTGTGATTGGCCACGACCTGACTAGTGTGCAGTGGACAGTGACCACCACAGGATGTTTATGGTGTGCACTTACCTGAATTCACTAAACTGAATATACAGTGACATGGAAGAAGCAAAGATAGCTCCCATGTGACACCTGGTGACGCGTCATGCGTGTCAACAGCCTGCCTGTCATTCGACCACACTGCCACAGGGAGAAAGCTTACACATACCCCTCTATTATCTCACTTATTTCCCCTGGTGTTGTGGTCATGTGACGTGCTGACACTCTGCTCCACGCAGCCTGCGATCCATACACTGAAGAAGGATTGAGCACAACAGTTGGGATCTTCCGAGGTGAATCGTTGAGTTTGGCCGGCTTGACCATGGCTGTTGACCAGTAAGACTGGACAACACTGTCTTGGCACTAGTCCCACTACAGCCTTGTATGCCTGGGTATTTATAACCAATCGTTTAGAAGCGTTACCTGGGCAGCGTGCCAGTGGTACTGGTCGTGGTAAACTGCCCTGGATGAAGTATCTCAACGTGAACCTAGCTCAACACCCAACCGCTCGGATTATCACTGACTACACAACTCCAACGAGTAGGGATTATCTCAAGACGTGGATTAACTAGAACTGAGGCATCACTTTTTGGTGATCAGTGCTTGCGTGGAGAACAGGAATTGCCATCAGTGGAGTATACCTTTGGAGGACGTAGGTTATTGACGGATCCGTGTATCCGTGATAATTGACATCACATTCACATTATCCAGATCAGTTGTCAATCAGGACATCTTGTCATGGATCTACTCTGCTGCAGCTCATCCGACAGGCCTGGCATGTACGCCACACTCTACAAGGGTACGTACCGCCTAGTCGGGGCAAATTGAATTGTAATTATGCATGTAATCATACCTCATCTGTAACTATCTTGTCTTGAGGTTTTGTCGTGCATAGTTTCTGGAACTCTTTCTGATCACTCCGCATAGTTGGCATTCACTGGCGGAATCTAAGCTCCGTGGCTCCGGGCAGTTTCTATTTAAATTATAGATGACTTCTTTGATAATTTGTCTTCATGAGTGGCTATTATCCGACATGCCCTGAAGCACATTTGGACAGATAGTTTTAAGTTGTGATGCCAGTTGATTTTAAATGGCTATCTCTGTGTACATAATTGATATGATAAAACTTGGTAAGCGATTTGACCAAGTCTTGGAAGAGATACAAAAAGCTGCAAGTTGCTTCAAACTTTTTCTGTGGCAGGAAGATCCCACACAGAGGGTAAATGGCTAACCTGTTTTGGACTCACTGACTGTAAAATGGACTAAATATAATCGCACAACCCTCAGCCCTTTAATGGAAGAAGTAGAATATTAGATTGTCTTTCTGTTAGGTTTGTGTAAGCATGTTGTATTTTTAAAGGAAAATACATTTATTTAAATAGAATAGAAAATGTATTTTTAAATATGAACTGTGTATTTGAACAGTTTTAGTCACACAATTGATTTGGTGAAGGAGCAACTGTTTGGTTCTGGTACAAGACTTCATCTTTTCAGTTACACGCAGTACTACATGTGTTGTGTCAAGCAAATGCAGCCAAGTTTTGTTTCCAAACTTCTGGTTATTTCCACTGTACAATATTCTTTTGTTTAGCTTTAGCAATATGTCTTCGGTCTATGTCTTTTTACTAACATTTCATGCAACGTTTGCTGTTCGTCAAGGTCTGACAGAACTGCAAGCAGAACGTTATTTATAAATGGGTTGATCAGATAACAGCTTGTGGAGGGTATATGTTTACGAAACTGGTCATGTACCATAGCTGAAGGTGGCAATAATAAATTAGATTTTTAAAGAGATACAAGATAAGAAGATAAAGATAATGTGGGCAGTAAACACATCGGAGTGCAGTGGGTTGTCATTTCCTTGAGTGGCCATTATTCCGATTAATAGAGCTGTACCTATTTGGCCAGTTAATGTGTTTGTGGACACCCTGTTTTTCTGTGGTTAAAAAACGTGGTTAAAAGGGTGACTAACTTTGGTAGAATACCCAGTGCAGGTTAACTATTACCGTGTCAAATGTTGCATGGTCAAAGAAGTGCATTGTGTTTTCCCATTTCTTAGTCTGCTAACTTACGGTAATGCAGGTGATAATATGTTGACTTTTACGTGTTCTTATTTATGATTTTGTTTTATTTTTCTACAACAAATACAAATCTGTGAATATTCGAAAGACGATCATCAACACATTAATGTACTTCATTCTTTAGACGTCATTCACCACACAAGAAATGTCATTTTCATTTCAGATTATTTTGACCATGTTTTATATTGTTTTCATAAGAATCCAAGACGCAGTTATAAAAGAATGCCAACGAAATGGAATGGTTTTTACACAATGTGAATGAAAACTGAATACTAACACAAACATCCGGCTTATTTTTGAAACTCCGATACTCGGAATCGTTTGTTGCCGTTTTGGCCTCCCGGAAAGACATGCAGCCGCATATTACCTGTGCCAAGAGAATTCGACTCTGGAGGCGCCGGTGGCTCTCCTTTCCTCTCTGCTTGGTTACTAAACCTCGACAACAACAGGAGCTTTGTGTGTAGACAGACTTCTGTTTAACACAGGACGTAGAAGCCAACTAAACAGTGGTGTCAGAAATCACAGTACAATCGTCAACCTTAGATCACTTCTCAGGTGAATCATGCCAAATTCCTCTTGATGCTGTTGGTTTGTACCTACTAAAAAAGTGTTTATTTCCTATTTTAGTTCCAGCAGGTCCAATGACACTTTTTCAGTGTTATTTTCAAGAATTACAATGAGCCCACAACAGTTTTTTCTATTTCTCAGCATGGGATCTCCTACTTCATTGACACCAACCGTTTTAGTGTCTCTTCTGATAGATACATGCAAAGTGGGGTTAACAAAATTGCCCGAGGTATGAAAGAACAGAAGGTGGAAATTAACTGTGGTCTCACAATTGAAAGTCGGGGAGGAGTGGGTCTAGTAACAAGACCGCTGCTGCTGCATTGAAATAACAGTGAATGTTTGTGTATATAAATTGTGTAAATTTGAGTAGAAGGTGCGATAATTTAAGGAATTTTTTTTTTCTTCTCAGCACTGAGGTATATAGCATTGTGTTTTTGAGTCAAACCACCAAAGGAGTCAAGTGTGATTAAGGAGATTGTGCCTTTGTCCCTTTTGATGTCATTAATACATGACTCAGCCGTCTTTGTGATGGTTGATGTGTATCACTGACACGTCCACGCCCATAACTGTTCACCCCTCTTGTTTAGTTCATCTTGATACACCCGTGCTTTGTCGAATGCATTTGTCCCGGCTAAAAAGCATTCTTCGAAACAGTAATGTGTGAAATGGCAATGTCTTTTTTAGGCAGCGATAAAAATACCTGGAGTGAAAATAATAATGATTGCAACTGAAATTCCACCCGGGTGACTTGGTCTGCTTGTAGAAACAACTTATATTACGTATTCGCTTTTTGTTGGATACACAGAAAACCAAAAGCGGCATTAATTTCTGCACGCTGTGAGATTTGGCTTTGATTGGTTTTGATTTAAACACAGCATGTGCCATTGAGCAGAATTAATGTTCCTTTGCACCGTTTATTAGACCGGCACTGACCAATCAATAAAGGTGTGACATTTGATGATGACAGCCCTCGTGATGACCACATGAGTCACCGACACGACCCCCAACAATGTCGCGGGGGTGACAAAACAATTGAATTTTCACACATCTCGACACAGCTCCACAAATTTACCTCACCTTGAGTTCCCGCATCGACTTTATTACGGGTCAATTTATTTCAAGTGCTACACATCCATCCAGCGAGCATTGTGCATTGATGCATGTCATCAGTCACCGCAGTGACACCTGGGGAGAGGGTAAAAATAGACCATTATGCGAGCGGAGAAGTTTTTAAATTGCTGTCATTGGGTTGTGCTGTTATATGGACCTATTAAGGGATCTTTTACGGGTTCATTTGGGTATTCTTGAAGGCGCCAATATTTCAGAAGCTCAGATTGACATAGGATGTTTGTGTGGCACTGTGGGTCCGGTGGGTCACCCCACTGTGCCCTACCCTGGGATCTAAACCTACCCTTTTCTGACCTGGCTTGACCCTGCAAGATGGGGTGTGCTGTTTTGCAAATCATTGGTTTTTCAACTTTATGACTGACTTTGTAGTAGCATTTTGTTTTTATGTAAATTATAGCAGCAGCATTGTGTGAAATAGTGCATGGAATTAGCAACAACCAAATATATTTGAACTCTTTCCTGGGTAGACAGCCCTCTTATTTTACACCCTGCTGTGGGCTGACGATTTGAAGATGGCTTTGCTTGTATTAAAATTAGAATATCTTGACAACCGATGTACAAAATCATGTGAAATGAATTACATTGTACATAAAATGAATGTGTGAATAACTTGCTGTTGAAATTGCTGTGTTGCAATCAATTAAGTTTCAGATGCTGAAACACAGTTCAAAACTTACAAAGAAAAACATATAAACTTCCATCATCCTATACACTAAAAATCACAGCACCTATCATAAGTTGTCCAATGAAGCAACTGTAGCCGCGTGTGTTAATTTTGTCCTAATAAAACACTTATCCAATTCTGATGGTTAATTCTTGAATTACAATTCATTTTGTCAATGACATCAACAACCGTGAAAACATCAAATTCTTAATTTACAAAATAGCTACTGTCTACCGATCATATTAAGGACTGGAATTTTCTGTTCCAGTGCAAAATTAACATTCAAAATTATGAAAGTTAGCGAACTCTTTCACAAGTATGTGTTCCCTTAACAGCAGCAGTGGGATAATACTAACAAAATACCGCTATAATAAACTAATGAAGCTAAGTACGGATGGTGCTCGATCAACAAGATGGCTGTATATATTGACGAAATGAAGATGGCGCTGAGGGGACATCTACTTCATATCTCTGCTTCGAAATGTCGCACAAACAGTGTAGTTGGATGATAATATGGTCTCCTTGTTCTTTGCTAACATTACTGATGTCCTCTTCCTGCTACCACCTTCCAGGCTACACGTGCAAGTCTCTGCCTTGGTAGATGTAGTACATGCCCAGCTACTCTCCTTCTAGGCTACACATGCAAGTCTCTCCCTTGGTAGATGTAGTACATGCCCAGCTACTCTCCTTCTAGGCTACACATGCAAGTCTCTCCCTTGGTAGATGTAGTACATGCCCAGCTACTCTCCTTCTAGGCTACACATGCAAGTCTCTCCCTTGGTAGATGTAGTACATGCCCAGCTACTCTCCTTCTAGGCTACATGTGCAAGTCTCTCCCTTGGTAGATGTAGTACATGCCCAGCCACTCTCCTTCCAGGCTACATGTGCAAGTCTCTCCCTTGGTAGATGTAGTACATGCCCAGCTACTCTCCTTCCAGGCTACATGTGCAAGTCTCTCCCTTGGTAGATGTAGTACATGCCCAGCTACTCTCCTTCCAGGCTACACGTGCAAGTCTCTCCCTTGGTAAATGTAGTACATGCCCAGCTACTCTCCTTCCAGGCTACATGTGCAAGTCTCTCCCTTGGTAGATGTAGTACATGCCCAGCTACTCTCCTTCTAGGCTACACGTGCAAGTCTCTCCCTTGGTAGATGTAGTACATGCCCAGCTACTCTCCTTCCAGGCTACACGTGCAAGTCTCTCCCTTGGTAAATGTAGTACATGCCCAGCTACTCTCCTTCCAGGCTACATGTGCAAGTCTCTCCCTTGGTAGATGTAGTACATGCCCAGCCACTCTCCTTCCAGGCTACATGTGCAAGTCTCTCCCTTGGTAGATGTAGTACATGCCCAGCCACTCTCCTTCCAGGCTACATGTGCAAGTCTCTCCCTTGGTAGATGTAGTACATGCCCAGCTACTCTCCTTCCAGGCTACATGTGCAAGTCTCTCCCTTGGTAGATGTAGTACATGCCCAGCTACTCTCCTTCCAGGCTACATGTGCAAGTCTCTCCCTTGGTAGATGTAGTACATGCCCAGCTACTCTCCTTCCAGGCTACATGTGCAAGTCTCTCCCTTGGTAGATGTAGTACATGCCCAGCTACTCTCCTTCCAGGCTACACGTGCAAGTCTCTCCCTTGGTAAATGTAGTACATGCCCAGCTACTCTCCTTCCAGGCTACATGTGCAAGTCTCTCCCTTGGTAGATGTAGTACATGCCCAGCTACTCTCCTTCTAGGCTACACGTGCAAGTCTCTCCCTTGGTAGATGTAGTACATGCCCAGCTACTCTCCTTCCAGGCTACACGTGCAAGTCTCTCCCTTGGTAGATGTAGTACATGCCCAGCTACTCTCCTTCCAGGCTACACGTGCAAGTCTCTCCCTTGGTAGATGTAGTACATGCCCAGCCACTCTCCTTCCAGGCTACACGTGCAAGTCTCTCCCTTGGTAGATGTAGTACATGCCCAGCAACTCTCCTTCCAGGCTACATGTGCAAGTCTCTCCCTTGGTAGATGTAGTACATGCCCAGCCACTCTCCTTCCAGGCTACATGTGCAAGTCTCTCCCTTGGTAGATGTAGTACATGCCCAGCCACTCTCCTTCCAGGCTACATGTGCAAGTCTCTCCCTTGGTAGATGTAGTACATGCCCAGCCACTCTCCTTCCAGGCTACATGTGCAAGTCTCTCCCTTGGTAGATGTAGTACATGCCCAGCCACTCTCCTTCCAGGCTACATGTGCAAGTCTCTCCCTTGGTAGATGTAGTACATGCCCAGCTACTCTCCTTCCAGGCTACATGTGCAAGTCTCTCCCTTGGTAGATGTAGTACATGCCCAGCTACTCTCCTTCCAGGCTACATGTGCAAGTCTCTCCCTTGGTAGATGTAGTACATGCCCAGCCACTCTCCTTCCAGGCTACATGTGCAAGTCTCTCCCTTGGTAGATGTAGTACATGCCCAGCCACTCTCCTTCCAGGCTACATGTGCAAGTCTCTCCCTTGGTAGATGTAGTACATGCCCAGCTACTCTCCTTCCAGGCTACATGTGCAAGTCTCTCCCCTGGTAGATGTAGTACATGCCCAGCCACTCTCCTTCCAGGCTACATGTGCAAGTCTCTCCCTTGGTAGATGTAGTACATGCCCAGCTACTCTCCTTCCAGGCTACATGTGCAAGTCTCTCCCTTGGTAGATGTAGTACATGCCCAGCTACTCTCCTTCGCCCACACTTGACGATGTCACGCAGTCTCTCCAGACCTGCCCTCCTCATCACATCTTCAGTGGTGATGTGCTCTCTCCATGAACTGAAACAATTAAGACATCGCCGGTGGAAGTTGTCCAATTTTGTGGATATCCTCACCGTATTCTTCCACGTCTCATAGGCATATGTCGTTATTGGTATTACAATTTACTTGTAAAGACGTAACTTTATAGTTCATTTGTACAGTTTATTATTTGTCTTTGGTGAAATTATTGGATGAATTATTCAAAACAATTTGTGAGATGTCGACAAAATTGTATATATATATATATATATATATCCATATATATATATATATATACATTTGAGGACGATGTTTTAATGTTTGCTATGTTTATTTACCAGAATGTGTGGCTTCTGCAGATAAGGGTATCGCCCTGTTGTTACAGCCACCTACATAAGGGCAACATCCAACAGACAGACTTGTCTTGACAGGGATGTGTTTTCATATGACTTATCTATTGTCCGTCTTCCCCTCAATTGCTGTCATCAATACGATATTGTCACATGATTGTTGCCCTTATCACAGACATGGCTTTCCTGTGGGTTCATTTTCCTGGCGGACAGACAGCGTAATTGGATGGGTTGGTCAGTTGTAGTGGACATGAGGGTACTTTCAGTGTCCAGTTTCGGTCAGTTGGTTGTGCATAAACGGCCGCGGTCCAGTCGCTATATAGAACAGTCACAGCGGAAATGACTGGGCATTTTGCTGATTGACTGATACTTTTGTGTAGAATATCAGTGGACTGTTATAGTTGATTGGCAGGTCTCATATGCCTTGATTGACCGGAGGGGGATTTACTGATCTTTTGCCATTAAAATAAGGTCTGTACTGTTGTGTAAACATTAGCAGGAAGTTCTCTGACTTTCAATTTAGTCTTAATTTGGTCAAGAGTGTGGGAAGAAACGAACTTCAAATGAATAGTTTACTAATTGTATGTTTTGTTTACAATTTGAATGTTTTGCGCAAGCAACTTTCACATTGCGAAAAGTTTTTCGGGTTTATTAATCAGGTAGGCAGCGTACCGTCAGCATATTTGTTCTAGTATTATTGAGAAATACTTGAATAAATGTTAACAAATGAAGAATCGTCATTGTACCTTTAAACGTAGATATGTTTGACTAATTACTAGCTTATGCAAGACAGACTAAAAAAGGATTGACTAAATATACCCAACACCCTGGCATGTTTTCACTAAGAAAGCTCATCATCCAGTTTTCTTTTTTCCAAGTAGTACTTGTTTGATTGTAAACACTAGACCCTCTCATTAGCGGCCACCCACCTGGCTTTCTCTATTTTTTCGT
Organism: Escarpia spicata; assembly: GCA_963995525.1. NCBI lineage: Eukaryota > Metazoa > Annelida > Polychaeta > Sabellida > Siboglinidae > Escarpia > Escarpia spicata. Next base: position 25,131,904 of record OZ023210.1, read on the forward strand.
GACAACATACTTGGAAACACTCCATGTAAATCACCCCTTAAAGGTGACCTAAGGTCAGGTCATTTTCAATTTGACAGCATTTAGGGTCACGTCAAGTGAAATCAAATAAGCCCAGTTAATGACCTTGCAATGGTGGAGTTGCAAAAATCATTTATGTTTTTCTTTATGCGTTCTGCTGTACAACTGTACGCAGATGTTGCATTGAGAATGTAGAGCTCCGTGGATCTCTAAACCACTGCTGTAAGAGTGTATTCCCATGAGGCAAAGGGTTACACATCAGTATTGTCGTGCTCCATTGAAAGCAGTGTTAAAAGCGATTCAGCCATGTGTATAAGGTTACGATTTGGGTTTAACAAAAATAACACTTTTTGCGTTTGTCTAGTATCTTCAGTAGTGTTTTCTTCAAATCCCGTAATGTTTTTGTTGAAAAAACCAATATGGATGATTCTGCCTGTCATTTGGTCCTCAAACAAGCACGATTCTGTCTTCATAGATAGGGATCCACCCGTTGCTGACGCGTGCATTGGTTGCAAACTAACAACAACAATATCAGTGTAAGCCGGTGCACAGCAGAAGTTTCCCCTGTTCATGAATAATTTTTTGAAGGTGCAAAATTTCCCAGAAAACAGGTCTCAAAATCACTCGTATTATTCATCTGCCCTGGACACAGAAGTGTAACATTGATACAAGCCCAGTTACTGTTAGGATGTGGACGACTAGTTGGATTATTGGATTATTTCCAACCAAAGGGATATATATATCTCATTAAACATCGTATTGCTACAGTTAACACTGTCAGTTGACACATGACAAGACATATGACTCATAGCAGCACTGCAACCATCAGCCTTCTTCACTCGTAGAAATAGGTATGATGTGTTCTTGTCCTACATCCAGTTCAAGTTGAACTTGTGAAGTAACATGTATATCCACTTTGTAAACTGTCAACTCTGGCCATCCACATCCAGAGTTGTGAAATGTAAACAAGCCACACAGTAGATTGATTGTCTCACATGGTATCAACCACTCTGTTCTAAACTGCCTTGATTGCGGCATTATGCAACAAGTTATCACCGAGGCATTGCAGGAGAGATCTCTAAAGTTGGCTGTTTTTAACAGTCGGATGAGTTAGCTTTTTCTACAATGGACGGCGTTCGTGTAAACAGGAACACCCTTCAAATATGTTGGGTTTTGCTGCAAGTTTCTTCTTGCTGGGGTGTTTAACCGAGTTAAATTAAGCCATGTTTTCAGTCGTGAGTTGGTGTGTCACAGCCTGCCCTGGTTGTTAGACTCCACTGACTGGTTGTCACTGTCAGTCCATAAAGGTGACATCTGACAGCAAGGTGGAGCTCCTGTTTGTGGTAGATTGTTCACACATCTATGACAACAAGGCATGGTACAGACGTAGGTGAAGCAACTGCAGAGCTGACTGTGCAAAGGGGTGAGTTGGTTATGAGCTGGTTATGCAATACAATGGGTTGGTTATGCAATGAGGTGGGTTGGTTATTCAAAACAATGAGTTTGTTATGCAAGGGGTTGAGTTGGTTATTCCAAGGGTGAGTTGTTTATTCAATGGGGAGATGGTTACGCACAGGGTGAGTTGGTTATACAATGGGGAGATGGTTACGCACAGGGTGAGTTGGTTATTCAAAGGCAGAGTTGATTCGTTGGGAAGAGGTGGTTATGCAAATTTATGCAAATACAGTGTTATGCAATAGTGTTTTGGTTATTCAAAGCATTGTTGTTGGGTATGTAATGGGGTGAGTTGGTTATTCAAAGGGGCGAATTGGTTATGCAATAGAGTGAATTAGTTATTCAAAGCAGTGAATTATGTAGTAGAGTGAGTTGGTTATGAAACGGGGAGAGTTGGTTATACAAACTGGTGAGTTGATTTGGTTATACAAAGTGGTGAGTTGATTTGGTTATGCAATGGGGTGTGTTGGTTATTCAAAGGGTGAGTTGATTTGGTTATGCAGTGGAGTGTGTTGGTTATTCAAAAACTAAGTTTATTAAACGGGGAGAGTTGGTTGTACAAATTGGTTCACAATGTCTCAGAAGGTTGCAAGTCTGTGATCATGCCGAACGCATTCAGGTTTGCTGGTGAACGTCTCTGTGTTGACATTAAGATGAAAGGGTTAACGCTAGGGTCATGGGCTGGGCTGTGGAAAGACGTTGGTTGTGCCTAATTGGTCGATATGAAGAGATTCCCTGGCATGTTGTGAGTTCTTGATGATACCACCTAAGACCCTTGTGATTGTGGCCATTATCTAGCCAGGCAGGGCAGTCTCTGCTCATTGAATCACTGCCTTTCTAACGTTGTCAGCACCTTCTAGACTGTACCATTACCTCATTATATGTTCTATGGTTCCTACTCATCTAACAGTTAGCATCATTAATGCATGTGTTATGCTACCAGTGATGGACTCAGTCGGTGATTGGAGTCACAGCTGGAAGAGCTGTGGTGCTGCTGTAGCTGTACCAGTGGTAGCATAGCATCGTATTATTTTATACGATCATTTCTTTGCTACCATTTCACAGAAAACAGTACAGTAGTATAATTTCCATAACATCTAAATACCTAGGAATCCGAGCTTATTGATGCAACAAATCAGAATTGTATGGCACGATGTCCTGTCATGAACGTGGACGTGAAAAGTCAAATCTGAGAAACCTATGCTATGATATGCCGCACAATTTTTCCTGTCTCGAAAACTGATCACTGAGACAGTAGTATGTGTATTTATATTATTACTGCCTTACCCTCCCACGGAGCAATAAGCCAGGGGCGTCAGTTATCACCACTACAGTGCCGTTATCTGGAGATCACCTCTTGACTATCTCAGATAGAAGAAAGGTCTTCCAAAAAAGTAAATAACTCAAAATAACTATTGTGGTGTTTTCTGAAATACCAATTGGTAGAGGAGAGGCCAAAGGTCGACGGAAGCGAATGATCACAGAAAAGGGCGAGTGGACCTCGGTGCCTTGGAGGAGATGTACTTGCAATTTTCCAAAGTTGACGTATTAATAAATAAATAATAATAAAATATGAAATTTGTATAGCGCCATAATCACATAGTGCCCTATGGCGCTTTACACAATACAATAATAATTCCACTAAATATGTAGATCATAAAATAGTATGTTAAGTAATTTATGAACAGTATAACAAAGAATCGTATGTATATCGCATTAAATAGTGTAAAAGTTATTTCAATATACGGGCATTATACCTAAAATGTATATGTGGCATAAAATAATTTAATAATTAATGACACTAAGAGTCATGAAATTATAAGGATCAAGTGAGATTAAAATAGTAAAATGATACATTATGAGTATGGAATTAAATAAAAGATACTAATAATAATAATAAATATTAGGCGAGATTAAAACCGTTAGACATGTTTTGTTCAGGCATTAATCATATTCCTGAATAGAAAGATGTTTAGCTGCCGTATTCATACATAGATTGTGTCAGCACCTACATGGTAGCAGTCTCCATCTGCATTTAACTAGATTTAACAAGAGAATTAACTCTAGATGGCAGGTGAACAAGGAAGCCCTTTGGCATATCGAGAGTCCAACCCTGTTATCTATGTGTATCCCGCCCTTCTGAGGTATGTGTCAATTTTATTTTTAAACATTCATGATACTAGCACCCACACTATCAGCGGATTATTTGTTCCATTCATTTACAGTCCTTTGCACATAGAAAGTCTACAACAGATAACGTACTGTTGTTGGCCTTCAACCAGAAGCTTTCTTTTTACCTCGGCCAAGAATGGTTCATCTGATTAAAAACAATTTCATAGAGATAGTGTCTGAAACCATGCCATGGATATCGGTGTGACAGAACCTCTGTCTGTAGCAGTTGGGCTGTAGTTTCTACAAGTCTGCTAGACACTCTTCCTTCTTATTACACTGTGATTAATCAGTAATTATGGGATATGTTTTTTAGACTATCCCTATCAGTGACTGATGAGATTTTAAATACTACTCTTGTGGTCATATCTATACAGGTAAAAACATATATTTTACTTTGAAAAATACTTATCTGTGATGATGCATCATCCAACGTGACTGTTCACGCTATGTTTTATTAAACTACTTTAGTTATAATGATGCTAACTGATCCGTGGTGACTGTAAACTAGTAATGTACCTGTCAATATTACAACAATGTCACTACTAAAATATACCTAATGTCAACATTTCAAATGTAGCAACTAGTGGGATACCGTTAGTTCCGGGCAAATATGTGCACAGTTACATTTAGCAATTTGTTTGGGATTTCACTCATCTGTAACTAGAGGGTTAGCAGTGACGGTTCAACCTTGTTGTCACCTTGGAGTTAGGAGCATGGTGTTGGTGTTCCATCCCTGTTATTAGCTTCACTAGCAGCAGCCTCCGCAGCTGTCTACATCGCCTGGACAGATCATCTGATTTACCTCGGTCATCTGTTGGCATTTACACATCTGGTTGCGCTGCAATTATTTAATGATCGACACGTCATTTCCCTCTCCCAAGTTGTTCCTTCACACAGGGTGTTTCTGTTGGATCAGAGCAAAGTCTCATGTGTCGATGAGATGTTGTGCGTAATTATTTTAATTAGGTGAATAAATATTATTACTTCAGTACTATCATTGTCATGTGAAATCCCATTAATGTATCTTAATTGTGAGTGTGTCTATATTAGATTTTATAAACATATACTGGTGAATTTTGGGGGGGATTGTTAGCCTACTTGGTTTTATGCCTGGCTCTGTTTAATGAAACCTACTTGGTGGCTCCCATGAGAGTTGCTTCATATTTGTTTTACATTTATACTTTAGCTATTTATTCTTATATAATTATTTCATTAGTGATTATATTTGGGCCAAATAAAAACGTGTGTCTGTCCTTCCGTCTGATTACTTGGAGTGTGACTCTGTGACTAGCAACAAGAGATGAGATCACCTGAAGGTGTCTTATGTGTGCCTCGATGTGGTATCATTGTTGGGGATGGCGTTGTGGAGACACTGCAATGAAGACTTGTGTTCAGATGTTTCGTTGGCCGTCTGGCAGCTCTGTATTTTTGGCTCGAGTATAGAAAATGTTTTTTTTAGTTCTGTATGAATTGGCTACAAGCCATGGTGCATGTTGGTTGGTGTTTAGGACTGTGGTGCATGTTGGTTGGTGTTTAGGACTGTGGTGCATGTTGGTTGGTGTTTAGGACTGTGGTGCATGTTGGTTGGTGTTTAGGACTGTGGTGCATGTTGGTTGGTGTTTAGGACTGTGGTGCATGTTGGTTGGTGTTTAGGACTGTGGTGCATGTTGGTTGGTGTTTAGGACTGTGGTGCATGTTGGTTGGTGTTTAGGGCCATGGTGCATGTTGGTTGGTGTTTAGGGCTATGGTGCATGTTGGTTGGTGTTTAGGGCTATGGTGCATGTTGGTAGGTGTTTAGGGCTATGGTGCATGTTGGTAGGTGTTTATGGTATGGTGCATGTTGGTAGGTGTTTAGGGCTATGGTTCATGTTGGTAGGTGTTTAGGGCTATGGTGCATGTTGGTAGGTGTTTAGGGCTATGGTGCATGTTGGTAGGTGTTTAGGGCTATGGTGCATGTTGGTAGGTGTTTAGGGCTATGGTGCATGTTGGTAGGTGTTTAGGGCAATGGTGCATGTTGGTAGGTGTTTAGGGCTATGGTGCATGTTGGTAGGTGTTTAGCGCTATGGTGCATGTTGGTAGGTGTTTAGGGCTATGGTGCATGTTGGTAGGTGTTTAGGGCCATGGTGCATGTTGGTTGGTGTTTAGGGCTATGGTGCATGTTGGTAGGTGTTTAGGGCTATGGTGCATGTTGGTAGGTGTTTAGGGCCATGGTGCATGTTGGTAGGTGTTTAGGGCCATGGTGCATGTTGGTAGGTGTTTAGGGCCATGGTGCATGTTGGTAGGTGTTTAGGGCCATGGTGCATGTTGGTAGGTGTTTAGGGCCATGGTGCATGTTGGTAGGTGTTTAGGGCCATGGTGCATGTTGGTAGGTGTTTAGGGCCATGGTGCATGTTGGTAGGTGTTTAGGGCCATGGTGCATGTTGGTAGGTGTTTAGGGCCATGGTGCATCGTGGCGGATGAGAATCCAAACAGCCACTTCCAATGGCTGAAGATGACAACCATTGATTGTGTTTATGTTACAGAGACAAGTGTGATTGTTATACTGGTTGTGTGTGTGTTACAATAGTTGTGTTTGTGTTACATTCCTTGTGTTTATGTTACATTACTTGTGTTTATGTTACAGTGGTTGTTGTTGTGTGTGTGTTACAGTACTGTGTTTGTGTTAGATTACTTGTGTTTGTGATACAGAAGCGAGTCTGGTTGTTACATTGGTAGTGATTGTGTTACAGTACTTGTGTCTGTGTTACACTGGTAGTGTTTGTGTTACAGTACTTGTGTTTGTGTTACAGTACTTGTGTCTGTGTTACAGTACTTGTGTCTGTGTTACACTGGTAGTGTTTGTGTTACAGTACTTGTGTTTGTGTTACAGTAGCTGTGTTTGTGTTACAGACGCGAGTCGAGCGGTTCAGGTGCGGGCCATCAAACCCTACTTCAACTCACAAAGTGCAAACCACATCAGCTTCCAAGAGGGCAGCTACATCACGGTGAGTACCAACTGTAGCACATCTTGGCCCTTTCACTATGCTCAAGAACAGTCTGCTCTTAAATTTCAGGAGCCTTTTAAAAATGGAAAAGCCGCTGCTGTATCATTGAGGACATTATTTTAGTGACACACAGGTGAAATTATCTCGGTGGCCTGTCTTATTCAGTCTACAATCGCTTTTAAAAAGCACAATCATCTGCCAGCGTTTGTCTAGAGTCACAGTAAGCAAGTGTTACCTATGCGTCGTTATATACACAGGAGGGTAGGGATCAACACGTCAGGAAAAACATCATCGATAAAACAGACATGGTTTCTCCATCTCCATAAAAATATTTGATCACCAGTTGCTTTTTCACTGTCTAATACTAAATAATGAGTAATACTGGAGTTGTCTGTCCAACAATCTTAGTAAATAATCTCTGTACGCCAATATTTGGTTGTTGGTGCTGCTGTGTGACATTAATATTGAACTTATACTACATTTTTAGGATGGTTTATGCCTCGATTTTTAAAGGGAGTCTTTCTAACCTTTGTAATAGTGTTTGTGCAGTAATTAGAAATGTGTTATTATTTGATTAAATTAATTGTTACTAAACACTGCACTTCTGCAGCCCTGGGTATGGCCCCATTGTTTCGGATACCCAATAAGTTTCTACAGGTGTCATATATTGTCATTGTTACTGTCAGTGTCAGTTTGTCATTTGTCACAGGCATGTCCATGTCACCAGTGTCGATAGATTGTGACATGTTACTGTTATGAGCAGTCCTATTGTAGTTACAGTGGTAATAGGAGTAGAACTGTGTTGGTAACAGTTGAAGTAATAGTTGCTAACAGAGAAGTTCCACATACGCCATTCATCAGTTGTGCATTCTGGGGGAAAAGCCTTTGTTCAGATTTAAAAATTATTCTGCCATTTTTAATTGTATTCTTTTAGTAGCAATAATTGATATTAATTTGTGCCACAAACCACAGTTTCACAAGATACAAAAAGACAAAGGATTAGACAATGCAAGGATTAGACAATGTCTACAGAAATAAGAAAAACAACAAATATGAACAACTTCATAAACGTCTGTAGGATTTCAGAATCAGGTCTTAAACAAACTGAAAAAAGCTAAATTTATTTTAAAGTGCGAGACTTGGAAGAGGTATACAAGTTTGAAGGTTTGTGTAATCCATTAGGCCAGTTACACCCTGTCAGTACACAGAGAATCATTGACCTACTGATCCCATCTCCATTCAGTTTGTCTTACAATCTGTACGTTATCTTGTAATCAGCCTTATGATTCTATAAATCAGTGACTGGTCTTTAATTTTGTTAATGTTCCTATCTCGATGTTGTGTCTGGAAACTGTAAAAACCCAAAGATGTTCCTTATAACCAGCCAGAGAATGACTACGAGGTGGTAATAGATGACAACAGAACTGGGTTGGTTCAGTTGTGTAATTACAATGTGCATTGTGTTCACAATAATAGCACACATGGATTACGTACTTAACGCTTGGCTGCCATCAACACCAGTAATTTTGGTGTGCGATTCTCTGATGGTGGCCACGCAAGATGCTATCAGTTCTTTACCACTTCGGCGACCTCCCCAGACCAAAGAATATCGCCACTTTATATCTGGATCAGAAAATAAATGTCCAATCTTGTGTCCGATTCATTCGTGTTCCACTCGATGCTTATTAAATTACCCAGCCGACCAGAAACATCATAACACTGCCTGTTGACCCCGCAACCCTGAAGAGTATGGCGCCCCGTGTTATCTGGTAACTTTGCTGATAGGGTGGTACGGTTTCTACTCTTTTAAAAGCATTGTGCAGATGTTTATCTGTTTCGGGAATTGTGCTCAGGAAATGCCAGAGTCAGGTTTTGACCCGAGAAGATGACCCAGTCTGTGTAGGACACAGTAGTGCCTTCATGCAGTGCCTGCACTACTGGGTTCCTTTTGAATTACAGCATGGTAGACTCGCATTGTAAGGATCGCACTGGGATGTGATCAAACTGTTCCACATATCCAGGGTTCCATGTATCCATCAAAAGCGCAAGCTTCAACAGGGATTTGCAAAAAAATATTCTACTTTAGCGGATGTTCCAGACATCTGGAATCCTTATAATGAGAGTCGAATGTATGTACATTTAGGGCTGTTCACGTCAGGGCGCAATGTCCCAGAGTATGTTAAGCATTACGTAGGGGGCGGGGTGTCATCGCCATGTGTCGCAGGAAAACAAATTACTACAGTGGCGTCACCTACCGAGTGAAACACATGTTAATACAATTTTTGATCATAAAAATTCCAATTCCCAAATATTCATGGGATGTTGAACCAATGCTGAGCATATCAGGTGTTTTTTAAGTTTGTCAACTTACGGAATGATCTCATGTAAGTGACTGATGTGACAGCAGTATGGCGTCACATGTAACTGTCATGTTTGTGTGTTGGCGCCAGGTCGTGGAGCAGCACCCCAGTGGCATGTGGAAGGGCTATGTGACGTCCGATGGCCAGATCACCAAGACGGGCTACTTCCCTTCCTCCTGCGTTGTCCTCGTTGACACCCATGGTAAGTGCTCCATCCCTTCCCTCTGTGTCTTCCCTCCATCCGTCTGTCCCTTCCATTCATCCCTCCCTTCTTCTCCCTGGCATAGACCTTGCCTTCCCCCGCCGCCTCATTGAGTGTAGTGCGTTTTCTCCAACGTTAACTGCCTTGTACGTGTAAAGCTGTTGACAACGCTGGTTAGTCTCTTGTTTGTCTTATGCATGTGTTGCCGTGGATAACTTGTGTATGTTGCTACGCATGCGTGCAAGCCCCATGATTGCCAGTAGTTGTTCTGTCAGTCTTGTTTGTGTTGAAACGGTGAAGTTTTTGTGTGCGTGCGTGTGTTTCTTTGTTGATGTCTTATAAGGTAAGATTGACTATGTAGTACTGATAAATATGAAAACTAATGTCTGTAAACTATTTGGTGAAGTTGTTAAAATGAAGCATATCCACAACAGACAAACCTCAGTTTCTTCTCCAAAAAGTTAATATGGGAGTCTTTGTTTCCAAGTGCTTCCTTTTAAGTCCACAAGCTTAGTAATATTGTGACTGGGGTCAAACAAAAAATGCAGAAAAAAACAGCGTTTGTAAGATCTTTGTGGGCAATTCCTCTCAGACTACGTCATTCACTGTATGATATAACTAATTAACTCGTAAATTTACTTATAACAACAATATTTCTTCATTCCCACTTTTGTGCAGTGGACAGTCCCTGCACCTGTTCTCCAAAAGAACATGTCCATGATAACAAATAGTAAAGAAACTTCTATAACACCAAAATGGTCTGTGGCCCAAACCCACACTCAGAGAGCCACATGAAAACAAAAGCATTAGGCAACCTTAGAATCAGTACATACAGTGTTAGAGTTCTCAACAGTTGGACGAAAACAGCCGGGAGCTAAGCATGGTAAACACAGCTAATACGACAAGTCTTCATATGACAGCAACGTTTTATGATATTTCCCCCTGACTTGGCATTAAGAGGGAGTGAATTCCATAGAGTCGGTGCAGAAAGCGTGACAGCTCCAGCACCAATGTTTGTGTCGGCGGTACGTTAATGTGCTGGATATAACAGAATCTGTGAGGACTTTGTTTATACACACTCTTTCACAATGATTGTACCTGAGCCTATACCTTGGCCCTACAGAGCTGCTGTAGTATTTGTTAATGAAGTGAGAGGCCTACACAGGTTAGAATGTCTCTACTTAATGTACAGCTTGCCTGGTAATAACTGTGTTTGCACATCGATGCGTGGCCAATTGTCCCTCCTGGAGTCTGAGCTTTGTAGGCCAAGAAAGGAGCAACTCTGAATGGGCCTTGACGGACACTTATGTGCTGATATAAATAAACAACACTTGATATCATCAACAAGTGGTAAGGTGCATTCAAAATGTCAAACAAGACGAAGGGTGGTAGTGGAGTACCATCGCGTATCAAGTCCCACCGTAGTCCAACTTATGGCATGTTTACTTGCATACTTTGGGTGTGTTTCTGAGCAACCGGCGTGATGGACATTTTCAGCTGACAATTTCAGAATGTAGCCAGGTATGGTCTTTTACGACAAAACAAAAAATGTGCTGATTAAAATTGACATGAATCACGTTCCTACTGATACAACATTTGACACCGGTGACACTCATTATGACACTCTTGTTGGTGACACTCTTGATACTCACTGTCATTGGTGACATTCTTTATGACACTGACATGCATGACACTCGTGAAACTGATATTGATGACACTCATTATGACACTGACGTTGGTGACACACTGACACTCATGATATCGATGTTGATGACATTCATTAAGACAATGACTGTGGTGACATATATACCAACATCGGCAGTGACGTCACCGTGTTGACATTGTTGACACTTGTGTTTGACAGTCTGTAACACTTGTGTGTCTCCTTGCCAGGCAATTTACCAAACTCGCAGAATCCCGTCCTAACGAATCCCGTGCCTGACCTGATCAGCCGTCAGGTGGCACCACCCTGCGCCCCACCGATGACACACCTCGATGTAGGGCCGTACTCGAGTGTCGGTCTCGACGACACTTTCCCACCCCCACCCTCCCCCCTTGTAGTGAGGAAGGAGTATTCAGGCAGGGGTGAGTCTCAGTCAACAAGGTGGTGCTGGTGGTGGTGGTGGTGGTGGTGCTGCTGCTGCTGGTGGTGGTGTTAACATATCTACTGTAAATACATGTGGTGGTGGTTGCAATGGTCTATTTTGGGTTTTTGTTCTGTTTGAGTTGCAATATTTTTGAAGTGTACATAATACTATTACATGCCATATAATAATTATTATTATATAATTAGAATATGTATACTATATATTAAAACTAATTGTTATACACCAAATAATAATTATATCAGATACAGTAATTTTGTTTTTATGCTATTGTACAAGACTATGAAAATTATTATATACCATTTAATGTAATAATTATACATATATTAATAATTATATAGAAACTAATAACTATATACTGTTTAATATATTAATTATAATAATTGATATTAATAATGTGGTAGAAGCAGCAGTGGTTTTGGATGATTTGTAGTAAATATAACAATATGTGACTACTTTGCACCTTTGATCAATAACGAAATAATACTTGTTTAGAACACCATTAACATATGTTTCCTGCATTTTTTGCACCAAAACTAGACAATTAATATATAATGACACATCTAACAACTCTGTTGTGTTATGCAGGCATAACATTAACACAGTTGTTTGTAACAAGTATACTTAATTAACAATTTTTTAGTTGATACTCAAATAAAACAACAAATGACAATTAACAATTTTTTTACTTGATACTCAAATAGAACAACAGATGAGAATACTGCTGACAACACCAGGGCTGCGTTCAGAGTTTGCACCGCACCACCATGTAGATTTTTGCCCCGGAAGTCGATTTTACCGTTCAAAGTTACATCGTGCTGACGTCGCAATGTGCGCCGCACCAGTACATCTCCAAAGATGGCCTTCATAGTTGGCTTTGCATTCGATGATAATTCTTTTAGTAACGATTTAGTTGGTGCGTTTAAGTGCTTCAGTTCACACTCAAGCATGACAAGTTGCGATTTTAACAAAACAGAGGTGTTCTAATTGCAGTGATGGCGATATTTTTGTAAAAAAATACAGTAGCATCCATTTTGAATGCGACGAACGTCGCGGTAAGTAAAATTTAACTGTTCAACTTCCAGCGGCAGACCGTAATGGATCGCGACATCGCGGTGTAAACTCTGAATGCGGGCCAGATGTAGATTCTGTCAGTCAGGCATCCTCCCTGTGAACTTCACTGGTAACTTAGCCATACTTAGTTGGTAGCCATCTAATGGGGCACTGCAATTAATTAGCCAGATATGTTGGCTGATTAAATGCCTTGTGCCCACTATGCTTGTCCCTAATGATGCTTCCACTGATTGCCTACAAACCTTAGTGGTGGCATCAGTCTTGAGGACAGCTGTCAGTCTACAATAGCTGTATGTTGACCTTTAAATATTGGGTGTGGGGACAGCCCACAATTGAATTTCAGTATCATCATATGTAAATAAAGTGACAGACTTGATTTTGAGATGGTCCCATTTTGGCAATTTTTACTGTCTGTAAAATTATTGTTTTGTTGCCATATTTGAGGAATATGATACTCATTCTGGGCCTAGACGAACATTTCTACTGGATGTCTTGTAAATGCGTACTTCAGTTACTTCAGTTATTTTTGCACTTCATTTAATGTGGAGCACCAATTGTATGTATGTCTTAGACATTAGTTCATTTAACTGTCATCTTTAATTTAAGTCAGTTGCCACTATTCTGTTGTGACATTTTTATTGAAGTGCCTAGTATACAAGGTGCAAGAAAATGCAGCATCATTGGGCAATGGAAATTACCCACAGCTTCCACGTACAAGAAAATGCATAATTATTGGTAAAATGGCTTGCTAACACGCACACACGAATAATATGTTTCGACACACAAAATTGTTTTGTAAACAACGAAGCCTCATAACTCGTTGACAGACACGGATCTCTCATGTCGATTTATTTTCTGTTTCTTTTACCCGAGAGCTCAAAATTGTAATAGTATCAGTCGAGAGGTCAAGGTCGCAGTTGTTCACGGTGTCGAGACATGTCACACGTGTAAACACCCACATAAAAGTTGTCAGATTAGGTGGGCAACACCGATTTGGCCAGCTAATCCAACAACTAGTTGTTCGTGTAAACCGGCCTTTATTTGTCTTGTTGTTAGTTGCGCGTGTACCAGTAGTACGCGTAGTTTCTGTGGCATTGCTTTTTTCACCACTTGCTTATCTGCTTCTTGTCCTTCTAACTGCTGCATTGGTTGATGTCTCCTAATTGATCTTGCATGATCAATGCGCCAGTTGAATGTTTAGAGCAGCAAGCTCCTGCATTTATTGATGCTATTCCCCGGGGAATCACTCCGGCTGCCTCAAAGTCTTTTATAAAGCATTTCCACATAGTGTTTAATTAATGACGCGTGAATGCCAGACAGAATTTAATACTGCCGTAATAAATTGCATTTTGCAGCTATAAAACTTTGGTTCTCGCTGCTTCGAGCAAATGTGTAGTTGTCGTGTCGGGAGGATATGTTCGCAAGCAAATTTTACAGTTGTTTGTTATAATTATTGCTCTGATTTATAACATTAATGATTTAGACGAATTGTTTGAAGGTTTCTGCTGCCTGTACTTGTGTTGTATTAAATACTAATAATGTATAATGTTATTAAATGATTGTTGCCATGGTTTCAGACTCGGACCGTGATAGTGGAATCTCACCGCAGCAGAGTTACCCAAACCAAGTGATTCCTGGGACACAGGTAAGAACTTTTACCCTCTTGTTCACCAGGTGGTGTTGTTCTTCTCTCATTCACCAGGTGGTGTGGTTCTTCTCTCATTCACCAGGTGGTGTTGACGTCTCGGTCACCTGATGTGCTTTTCCTTTATCATTTTGTATCCCTGAGGCAACATTTTAATATGTTCCTGTTATAAATCGCTCGTGGGCAGCTATATTTCTTGAATCTTTTCTGTGCAGTTTTTATACAATTACATCATATCTTTTGTCATTTAACAATGTGTCATCGTGAGATTAAAGACTATAATAAATTGGAATAAATGTGTTCCTTTATGGGTCAGCAGTAGGACTAGTAATATTGCTATCATCCAACATACCTCCTCTGTGTGATACATCCAAGATGTGTGTATTCATTAGATGGTACAGTACCGACTTCTTTCACCAGGTGGTGTGTTACCTCTTTCATTCAGTAGATGGAGCCACATGTTGGTAGCCTAGTTCTTCCCCCACAGACTGATTGTATTACAATATAATGCCACAGCAGTCTTCAGTTGCAGTAGGTATGTAGGACATATACTCATACACAGCAAACTTGCACAATTTAAGAGTGTCATTCATCAAAGCTGTTTAGTTCTGCACTGTGGTAAGTGTTTCAGAGTACTTTTTTCTATTTGTTAGGCGGGGCTTCATTGAATACTCTGGTATTCTGGAGAAATGTTAGCACCAACGATTTGCCTGTTTACAAGAGATATGATGTTACGGTTGAAGATAAGGTGTCTGCTTCTGGGCTGTTTATAGCTGCAAAAGTGCATTTGGCTTACCGTTTATGCTGTACTAAAGTGCTGCAGACATTGTGTTTGTCTCATATCATCCTTGCTAGAATAGGCTGTAGTGTGTCACAGCATAACTAATAGGTTCAGTGAATGCGTGCGTGTGTGCGTGCATAAATGCATGCATTCATGTATGTCAAAAATTAAACACTTTAATCTGTCTCCTTATATTTTGACCACCATCACTGGCCAGTCAACGTCTACAACTTTACAATTTGTTACACTTGGCAAGCTTTCTCAGAAATGTTTAACCATCTTTTACACTAGAGAAAATGTCATAACACGTGACAATTATATGCACTATTTCTATGCACAAAATCCCATTACTGCTTCTGAAATAAAAATATCTTCTTGACTATTTTGCAGTGTCTTCAGAGGGGTATATAATATTTATTTTACATCTGAACTAAAACATCTTACTTTAATATTCTGTGGGATGTTCACAAGGGTATGTAATCATTTTTTATAGTGAAAATTATTGCCGATGTCAGAAGATGATGCCTCTGTACTCGGTTAATAACAGGAATGTGACATGTAATATTGGTGCTGCCTTCATAGCATTTGGCATGTATTGATCGTGAGTGGGAATGATTGTGTGGGATGAGATAGAGGAAGGGCTGGGAGCTGGCTGGAGCACTAATACTCTGTTGACCCTACAGTCACCCTCCTACTGTCATTTTGTCAGCTCCAACATACTCGCTACATATGTGGTGGACAGCTGTCTTATACGACCTCTCTTCGGCAAGCACATCAAGAGACAACCTCAGATAGAGCTCCTGTTAGCTATCTTGGTCTCTTGTGACTGTCAACTGAAATGATCCCTGACTATAATTTTCTGTTATGACCATCAGCTCACATGTCTTATTTCTGTGTAGTCTTTCTGTTATGACCATTCACTTCTTTCTTCTGTCTAGTATTTCTGTTATAGCCACCAACTTACATGTCTTCTGTATAGTCTTCCTGTTATGAACATCATTTGAAACATGTAGTCTTTCTGTTATGACCACCAATTGAGATTACTTATGTATAGTCTTTCTGTTATGACCACCACCTGAAATGACTTCTATCTAATCTTTCTATTATGACCATCACCTGAAATGACTGCTATCTAGTCTTTCTGTTATGACCACCACCTGAAATGTCTTCTGCTTAGTCTTTCTGTTATGACCATCAATTGACATGTCTCCTGTCTAATCTTTTTGTTGTGACCATCAACTCAAATGTCTTCTGTCAAGTCTTTATTTTTTTGAGACAAGATCTCGGAATCAGTTTGGCGTCATGTGATATACCTGTGCACTAGATCAGTTTAATTACTTTCGGCAGGTGGGTTACACCGTCGTGCCTATTGACGTGCTGCCGCGTCGCGTACATGGATTATTTGAATGCACAGCTATTTGGTGATGAAGGAGCAGGGAAATCTATGCGGTTAATTTTATTGTGCATCAGAAACGAGCAGAAATAACCTAATAGATTCAATTGCACGCCTGTATGGTTCATTAGTCGCGTGTGCACAGTCGGCATATTGATGTTTTCTCGCTTCTACTAGGAACATCGAACACGCCGTTGTGATTGCATTTTTTTCGGATGCTAGAGGAATTGTGTTATTGTGCTGGCATTGTGTGAATGCTGCAAACTGCGCAGTCAATATTCAAATAACCATTTGGCGGCTGTTGCTTTTGTAAAAGCCGGTTCCATGTTTTAAGTGGCCCACACAAATTTATAAATTTGGTAATTGAGTGGTGATAATAGTTTTGCTGTGTCGCATGGGATATTTCTCATATATATCTTGATGATAATTGTGAACTGCAAATTTTAGTCCTAATTGTGTGTGGAGTGCTGCCATCTGGTGAATACCTTTACTTAAAATTAAGACCGCTTGGTCAAGTGTACGTATGGTATCATTCCTGTTAGACTTGTATGAATTAATTCATGATCTCTGTATCTATAATAGACATTTATATTAGTGCTCAATCAGTTGAAATTACTTTCAGTCTCAGACACTTTACACACATACCATAGAATTATATTAAACCAAAAACAATTACTTGCAAATGTAATTCATGAAGAAATTTAGTTAGAAAATAGTAAATGATACACCAAATAATAAGTTAAAAAATTTAACATTATACTTATGTTATTCGTAGTTTATACACTGTACTTGAAATGCGTTATTTCTTCTACTTTGGACTTTATCAGTAAATCCAAAATTGATGTTTTATAACTGGTTATTAAAGTATAAAAGTTTAGTTATTACTGTGACATCATTGAAAAAACTGGATTACCCGGAAGTTGGTTGGGCGGATCCATGTTTCCGACGTTTACTTGGGGAAATTGCTGTAGGAAGTAGTAGTCACCTGGTTGTGACTGGAAGAGTTGTGTATGACGTATGGCAGTTAGAGAGAAACACCTGGATTGTGGAGTTCATTGAGCCTCTGCGTGCCGTGGAAGTTAATCACACCTGTTTATTCCTACATTCACATCGTCATCATGCAGGTTAATGGGAAACGTGTTGTTTTTGTGTTTATGCAATCGTGAATTGTGTATAATGCAATTAAGAAATTGAAGTTTTTGTGTACGTTTTGTTAGAATATGGATGTGCTCTGTTGTTCACCCTGTAGAACGGAGGGTAGAAGTCACCGGGCAAATGCCACAGGGGTTATTAGGATCTTGCAAATGTGGGGCTAAATGGGGTGAAGCTTATTCACCCATGAGTTTTTTCCATGCTACAGTGCAGCAGTACTAACTGGTTGTTCACATCTACTTTATTACAATGGCGCATCGGTTCATTCACAGAAAAACTCTTCCCAAATCTACGAGAAGCCTCCAAAAGATATGCCATTGAGGATGACATGGCCAGTTGTTTATCTCGCAACTGCGCCGTGATGTGGGATAATACGAGCAGTGATATCTCCACTCTATCTGACACATGAGTACACTGTGTGCTTCATCTTGGCTAGGCCTCACGTTGTTTTCAATGTACGCGTATCTACTGCTTCGTTTTTAGATGGACTCCGTTACTACAAAACCTGCTTAGAAACCTAAATCTGTGTGTTGATTTCCGATACAATATTGATTAGATAGCATGATAAATATCAGTGATCAATAGTGAGTCAGATGAAGGCACTCGTGGAATGGGAGTGTCAAATCTATGGTTGTGTTCAGAACCCTGAATTATATAGTTTATGAAATTGCATTATACTTATTTGAACTTGGTGAACAGTCTATAATAAATACTTTAGAATTGATATAAATTCAGCGCACTGATTTACAAGTTGATAGTAAATGTATAACATAAAACAGAGGGGGTCTCTGTCATCTGTTTGACATTCTGTACATCCGAGCATATCTCTGTCAGTTTTGCGTGTGTGGGACTGAAATTGTGTAGGCGTGATAGTGGCTCATTTAGATGGTGAATAGATTTATGCTTTTAAACATTTTCATTCGGGGAACTACAGTGGGATGGAAATCTCTTGGGAACAAGTGGAACGTTTGTCGCAGATTGGATTGACATTTGGCACTGGCAGCGGGGTGGGTGCGTGGCAGCGGGGTGCGTGCGTGCTATTTCTGGCAGAGTTACCAAGCAAAAAACACCAGTGTAGCATTATATAATAAGATTTTACTATCCATGGGCATGATATAATGTTTGATCTTGAGGCAGTTTTAACCAGAAAGTACCGGTATGACTAGGTGTCTTCTTGCCATGCAACGCCACGGTAACCCAGCTAGTTATAGCTATTTTAGTGGCTATGTAGCAAACATGATCCGTATGTTACTTCCAGTAGCAATGAGCCTCAGGAGTTCAGGTTCCATGACACCTCATTTGCCATGCATGATATGACAGGTTGTATATTTAGTAAGAAGGGAGACTGACAGGGGTGATTGAGGGGTGGTGGGAGAGGGGGTTGTTGCTCCCTCCTCTACACTTAGTCTGGGGTCTCATCTCCCTCCTAGACCTGTCTGTGAGGTCCCATACATTGCCCGCTGTAGACAGATGTAAGTGGTGCTGTTTTCCACACCTTACACTGGGTATCATTTTACTAACATCCTTATGAGCTCATAAGCGAGATTTTGCTCCGTAACAGCGATCTTGTATACCTGAAAACTGGCAACATCACCGGTACACTTTCGCTGGTGTGTCATGGAAATAGTATCCTCAGCGATACAGCGGCGCCTTTTTGCATTTTAAAAATGCACCTTAAATTTAATAATGGATTCTGTTTAAAGATGCATTTTTCACGTGAGTTTAATATTTGAGTGAAACAGGGCCTTGGAGTTACGTATAATGTGTGCCGAGGTGTGAATCCTACTGTGCTTGATGTATGTTGCATGCCTTGCCTATGACGGTGTGAGCAATGTTTATTGGGATGTTTCCAACTTTCCAGGCGGTGTCTCACATGAAACCCACAATAAAATGTACCGGTGAATGTGAAAGATAAAACAGGCCAAGATGTCGGTATTCATTTTGTTTATTTCGTTGTCAATAAAGCTTTTTTTGTAATGTTTCAATCACTATCACTAAACCAATTTCATTGGACAACTACCACTTCGTGGCACTGGCAGTTTGAGCCATCCTGTCGGATGAATCTCTTCACTATGCCAAGATGTCTTTCTTTGATAGTTACATGCAGACCTACATCTTGTTTGACTATCTATTTGTTGGTGGTGCCCACCAGAGTGGTCCAGTAAGGTTCTTGCCCGAATATGGCATTGTCAGTGTGAGGCTATGCCCGAATGAGGCTGTATTAAGACAAGACTACTGGCATGATGCTATGCTGCGAGTCTTGCACCTGATGCCTGCAGCTGGTCCTTACGCCTGCAGCTGGTCCTTATGATACAGCATGAGACATGGCCATCGCACTCATCTGATACGCCATCTGCCATTTAACTGCATTATATGCGTGAATGTGACTACCAATAATCGCGTTATTTGACAAGAAACTAATTTGCGGCGTCGCCTTCAACTAATTCGTCATCAGATCCATCTGTGGCCGCCTCCCTCTCTTGATATTGCTGATTGCCGAGAGTTGAGTGGCTAATACCATCACGACGAGATGCGAGACATGGTTGCCTGGGATGGGGCGAAGGGTCGCGGTGACAGTCACGGTGACGCTGGCCTAGTTCCAGCCGGGCACCACTTCTTAGGCTTTATTGTTTGTTCGTTTGACGGAACAATTGATTTTCTCTACATCAGCAAAGGCCTGATGACGACAGAGCTGTCAAGCCGTACAGCACAGTAGCGTCTTTAGTGGGCATCACAGGTCAGAGTCACTAGATCGTGTCATCGTTGGCCAACTTCGATGACACACAGTGCCATTACTGTCAGCAACTGTAATGAAGTGTACTAAGTGACAGTTGGAGGGAACACACACAGTGTAGAGTTAGGTAAGTGGAAAGACGTCTAGTGTTAGTCCTGTTTAATCATCGTACTGCCCAGCAGGAGGTAGTCTAGTAACCATCAAGTTGTACGTAAGCTAGTAGCTATGGTACTGGAGGTAGCCTAGTAGCAATCATGTTTTAGATAGTCAAATAGTTCTGATGCGGGATGTAGCCTAATAATCATCATTTTGAAGTAGCCAGCATATAGTGAAGGAAGTCTAAGTGTATCTTCAAGATGTCCTAGTAGCCTTGTGGTTGTCAGAAGGTGGAAGCTGTTCAGTACACACGTAGGACACTGGAGAGACGTTAGATACTCAATGACTGCCACTCCAGGTAGCATCAAAGACCTCATAAATGACAATGTAAAGTCCAAACAGAAGTCTAACTTCCTTACTTTTGAAGAAAAGGCCTCCGACTCTGACATTTAAAGGCTATGACGTGCTCGCTGAAGGAAGCTTACATAAACGGCGCCATAAGCTTCTCGTTGTTTGAAGTCGAGACATCCTTGAAGCATAAAAACCTAAACAGGGAAGAGACAGACAGTGTTGTTGACAATGAAAACAGACAGGATGTTTGCAGTAATCAGCGCGCATTCAGTCTGACATTTAAATGCTAAGGAACACACTCTGAAAATGGCTGGACCGGATGTTCTGTGGTTGCCTTGAATTGCGTAGTTTTAGCAGATGTTTTTAAGATAAATATTAATCATTATTTCTCAGATTGTAGTTAGAATGGTAAAGAAATACTCATTGAATAAGTACTGTGAGTCATAGATTTGTTTGGTAACATTTCATGATTTTGAAAAAAAATTGGGAAATATAAAAAATTACTGTTTATATCATTTTGAAAAAACACAAAGCAGATTTTGGTTAACATGAATGAATTACACCTGCTACAGCAGCAGACAGAAATTCCAGTAAAATTGGTCAATTACAATTTTGAAAGAAATCTTTCTGAAACTTAACTTGTATTGATTTATGTTCACATCTGTCAAATGGATACACTTTGCTTGTTGGCTACATGATTATTATAAAACAATGGAATAAATTAAAGGAAATAAAAACAAGGCATTAACCAAAATCTGTTTTCCATGTATACAAAGTTTAACATTGTATGTAACATTTGAGAACATTAAAAAATACAAAAAAATACATTTGTAGCATAAATTCGATTTTAAACTCGCCTGTGTAGCGATTCCCATGGAAAAATGAAATTTAATTAGCTGGGTGATCACGTGGTATCGTAATGTCAAAGATGATATATACTTGCACCGACCCCCTGCATGCATTCAGAGCATGTTTACAAAGATAGCTTTTGGGTCGAAACGAGGGTCAGAATGAGTTATTGTGCGATATTCCAGTGTAACACAAACACCAGTCATCATAGAGGATGAAGCAGTTATCTTACAGTTCCACATGAATCAAATTTTATTCAAAACAATGAATGCGAATGGGCCTACAAGTCGACCAGGTTTCGGCTTTTGTTGAGCTTCGGCTTGGTTTCAGAATGAATATATCGATTGCAACCCACCGGAGATAATCTACACCAATAAACATACATAGCAAACAGATATTGTATCCAGCTACAGAAAGTAACGTTGTTTAATCTCATAGTACCGATATATGAAGGAGGAGATTTACAAGTTATCATAATAACTTAAATCGGTCAGTGAATTTCCGTTGTTCTCAGTAGCTCATCACAATTTGTTTTCACATATATAATTACAATATAGTACTGTACAATATATATACATACGTATAATAAATTATATATCCATTACATTATATATTTGTCTGGATAAATAAAATTTAGAAACATCATTATATATAATTACCATATTTTCATTTTCGTGGCGAATAAATATTTTACTACAAAAGTTTAAAAATATTTATCAACAATGCATCATAGTATAAAAATGATTTGGTTTATATTACTTGGTGAAGACATAAACAACAAAAGTGTCAAGAAAATGAATGGTTTGGTGTTCGCATTCATTGTTTTGAATAAAATTGGTTTCATGTGGAATCGTAAGATAACTGCTTGTTCCTCTATGATGACTACCGGTAGTGTTTGTATTACATCAGAATATCGCATAATAACTCATTCTGACGCTCGTTTCCACCCAAAAGCTGTCCTTGTAACATGCTCTGAATGCATGCAAGGGGTCGGCCTGATTCAACTGTCCCTGTGTAGGGAACTACAGTCATCTGTGACGTCACATCTCGGCATCCCGAAAAGCACGCCAAAAATACGCATATTCAAAAAGTCCAGATGCACAGCATAAAATGTGGAATTTCTTATTCATCAAATTTTTATTTTTTTTTGGCTTGGTGGACATAGAAATATATAGCAGGATGTAATATAATATGAATTGAAGCAATACATGTTTTTATTCCCTTTAAGAAGAATCTCTGAGGGCAATGGTAAACGGAATGTTGTCAGTTCCATCTGTATAAGAACATAGAACACTTATATGGTATATAGGGATGTGACTGCCTGTTTACTGACTATTGCTGCAATTAATGTAACAAAGTTCTCCTGAGTCATTGCCTAGAAGGTCATCAGGGGGCAGTACTGGTCAGGTAGGACTCTTTGTGCCCCCCCCCCCCGGGAAAGTAGGGATGGAATGTAGACCACAGGGATCGAGTCTTGTGGGAAATTAAGGTTGAGGACAAGGTTTAGGGTCAACTGTGTATTGTGGGAAGAAAAAGTGGGAGGTATTTTAACTAGGGTGGCCTAAGGATTGGGACTGGCCGAATATATCCGGGAATGTGTTTTGAGGGTCAATACATACAGCACTTGTTGACCCAGGGTGTGGGAACTTTGGGAAACCACTGGGGTGAATACTGTGTAGATTCCACCGAGTGTACTTAGGTATGTATGCACTCACACATGTGGTTTCGGTAAAGGAAACGGTGATCAGTGCTGACAGGCAGGAAGATGGAAGTTTGAGTGTTGTTGGCGGTGCCAGTGCTTGGCGGTGCCAAGGCGGTGGGTGGGTGGTGCTGGTAGCGGTGTCATGTGGTGCTAATGATGTGCCGCTGACATTGATTGACATGACTGACTGTGATTACTGCAGTTATTTAATATTTCATGTCAGGATATTTTTTACCAGTAAGGTCAGTGCCCTAAATAAACGTAGGTTTGTATCAGAGTACAAAATATTGTCCCATAAACAGTCATCATGCCCGTAGATGTCTGTAAAACAGTTATGGTGAAAAGTCCAACTTACAACCTTCATAAGTCTGTACTATGCACGATCCCTTCCTCCAGGAGAGCTACTTTGGAAAATTTAAGAAATCACACATTGAATTTTGTGCACATAATCTCAAACATTAGATCAGTAGTTTATAGTCATCTGATATGAACAGACTATGCCTCCCTGTTCTGCAGTGACCATAGATGACTCATTTTTGACTTGAATGAAAAAGCAAAGCAAATATCGTAGAGAATCTTTAATTTAACGACATCTTAGATATATCATGTGCAAACTGATGACCAACCTTCTCTCATCTGTAGAGATTGCAGATCACTCATTTTTGACTTGCCAGAAGAAACTAATCAAATGTCAATCCTACACAAGTACCAGGGCATGGAATCAAACAAGATCATATCTGCCTTCAAGGAGTGGGTCCATGAGTTCACAGAGTCCCGAGATATCTTTGGTTATCACCGTGTACTGCGGGGGACATAAATTGATAGAGTGGTGCCACCTAGCGAGTGAAACACGTTAACGCAAAATGATGCTAATGGTTCATAAAAACACATCTTCTGTTGGTGGGGGGAGGGTTAAGCCAAAACTTAATACAGAGTTGTTTTGATTTTGTGGACCCACGTGATCACCCCCAAGAGATTTCTGCAATGCATGTTATGTGACATGCGTTAATTAGATGGTTCTGCGAGAGATAGTTGTCGAACTGAAAGAGAAGATTGTAAGATGTCTGAGGCGCTAACAGACTCAGGAAGGTGCGTCTTGTACAGTGTGATGTGTGTAACTGCGAGGGATGGTCGAAATACACTGTTGCTGCCGCTGCATCATATAACCGAAGTTTTCCAAATTTGCCACGTTTCAAAAATGTTCTGCACAAAACAAATGCACGGTTGAATAAATATAATTACACTTTAGAAATAAGTGTAGTTCTTCTAAGCACAGCGTTAAAGTGCAGATTTATTTAGTGAGGAAAATACATTTGTTTTGATATCAGGCCAAATCGTCTAAGAGTAATTTTATTAAAAACAATGCAAAAATGTGCCAATTTAGGTATTTGTGACATCAATCGTGCAGCATATACCACACCATATAAAATTATTATGACACATTGCGTCTGCCTTCCAGGGATCATTAATTTAAATGGAGCAAATGGGAACTGACACAATGTAGGAAGATGGGCAGATGACAGCCTGACCAATCAGAACACAATTTTTGCAGTTAATCAGTGCAGTCATTTAATCATTTATCTATTTAGTTGTTATTATCTTTTTTAAATATGAAACAAATATAGTTTAATGTTTACAACAATTTTACAATAAAATGCAGATGATTTCCAGTGTTTTGATAAGAAACCACCACCGAGTGTTTATGTAGCGTTTTTATTCTTGCGGAGTAGTCTGACTGCCTCCCGAGACGTTTCAGCCTGTTTGACAATTGCATATCAAGCATGTTAGACTTGGGTCAACATCCTGCAGTGTTTCACACATTGAGTGTTTCCAAGAAAGCTGAGATGTATGAGTGTTCTATTCAAGGGAGCATGTATTAGTTTACAACAACATTGTTTGACTGGAAGTGACAGCAACAGCAGCATAGGCATCAATAGCCAACAGGATCCATAAAACAAGCGGGATGGCATGTAGGGGGCATTGTTCCTGAATGGTTTTGTACATAGTTATGTGTTGAGTGCAGTAGGGCAGTGGCTAGAGCGTCAGACTCTCGACCGAGAGAACCTGGGTTCACTCTACATTGCTCCAGTTCACTCAGCTGTATGAATGAGTACGTAGACAGTGGTGGATATTTGTGTACATATACCCCTCCCGGGTAGTCTTTGCGTATTAATTTCAGTGTGGTGAGATGCTTCCCAGAGAAGTTGAGATGGTATTCGATTCAACAGGTCTGCCAGGGAGTAAAGTGAAAAGCGCTTTGAGCAATCCTGAGGACTGGATACTGCGCTATGTAACAACTTACCTTTATCTTTTTACTTTATGTTGTTTGTGCTTTTGTCTAAAAATGATATCAGGGTCTGAAGAAATGGGAACCCTACAAAAAATATGGTAGAAATGTATCTGAACCCTTAACATGAAAATGTGCTGCTCTACCTAGGTGTCAATAAAGTGTTGCGGTAGATATGAAATTATATTGAAAAATAATGTTAGTTAATGTTATATAATTATACGCATGCATGCACATATGTACATATGCACGCATGAACGCGCGCACGTGCATGCATGCACACACACATACACAATAATGTGCACAAATATCTACATTAGCAACTAATAGTCACTGGCTGAGTGGCCATGATGGCACCATCCGCTAGGTGACGCCACCAAACTAGGTGGCCCTCACCTTGTTGTGTTCTGTATCGTTACAAAATACAGTTATGTTACCCAGGTAGTTTAGTCAGTAGTTTGATTTACTTGGTATGTCTTTGTAAATATACAATACACAATCTGCCTTACTCGGATCTAGAGGCATGTTTGAATCACAGAACACTGCATCCCACGCATGCAGTGGGACTTCTAAAACAGCTTCCCTTCTTGGAAAAAAAACTGTGATATCGCTGAATGACTGCACTTGTTGATGTTTGAGACATGAACCATTGTATCTAGAAACAGGGATCAGCTGTGTTGATGCCTCCCCTAACCCATTCCTCCCTTCTCCCTGAGCTTATCTCCCTCCCCTGTCACTAACATTTAGCTGTATATACATATATATAACACACATTTGTTGGCTCATGATAAGAATGCCTGCCCCAGACAAGAAGGTCCTGTCGTTGGAGAGGAGATCCCAAGTAGGATGAGGGATCCATGCATTATGTAGAGGTCATGCCCACAATGTGGAGGCTTTGTCCACAGTAATGAGGTCTTATCCATAATGAAGACATCCCTCACACAATGAGGAGATCCTTCCATGATAAGGATGTCCCTCCCACTATGAGGAAGCTCCACCCACAATGAGGTGGCCATGCCCCTCAGTGATGAAGTTCCACCCACAGTGAGGAAGTCCCGCCCACAACAAGCAAGTTTTGAGGAAGTCCTCCCCACAGTCAGGATGCCCCTCCCGCAACAAGGAAAACCCACCCACAATGAAGAAGTCCCCCCCACAACGAGGAAGTCCCGCCCAAAGTAAGGAGACTGCCCACAATGAGGAAGTCCCTCCCATGATAAGGAGGTATCATTGATGAAGATGCCAGCTTCATGTGCCTGTTTAATTTTGTTATTTCTGCCAGTCCCAGGCAGTGGGAAATACAGAGAACAAATGTGATGAATAGCCTAAATAAATACAATTACGGGATTCATGTGGATTTCCTGTGAGAAATGTGAGCGCATGGCACGGAATGGAGGCGGGAGTACAATAACACACTTCTCTTCCCTGCGGTAACAGAAGCTGTACTAGAACACTGGTAAAAACCACCATACATTTAAACGATGTCTAGTCAGTCTCCTGTGGCATTAGTCCATGTCATCCAATCCAGGCCCATTTGAGCCTTTGTAGGATGTGGCCAGCGTGCATTCAGCAGAATCTATGCCAAATCTTAAATAGAGTCGCATTTTTAAGGTGTTGAAAGGTCTTTGAAGTTGACAATTTTAAACTTAAATTTGATTTCACAAAACTGGGCCTAAGCACTATGCTATTATTCGGCTTAAGATGATAATAATATATTTAATTTGTTGTAGTGCCAGATCCACAATACATCATGTGTCATGATCATTAAACTAAAATATTAGTACTAACAGTCATTTAAACTAAAAAGTGTGCCATACAATAGTAATAAAATATTAATAAATTAAGTAAAAGGCAACAAAATATTTGGAATATAGTAATAAGACATTAACTTAAAATAAAGACAGTACAATATCATTAATAAATTACAATGCATAAGTTAATCATGAAAATATAGTGGTATAAAATCAAATAAATAAACATTAATAATAGGTGTTGATAGGCTTCATTAACCAAGTGATATAGTTTGATCCTTGAATCAATAAATGGCTCCTTGTGTGTTTGAAAGAGGATACTATGGTATTATTATACATTGGAAATGGATAAATGTGTCACAGTTTTGAACATTGGCATCTTTTTTGCGAAACATGTTTTGGTCATTCGATAATCGTATATATTTCACTAAAAATAATTTTTATATAATCAAAATGATCATTGATCACACACGACTGTAATCGATTAATTAATCAAAATGCGACCAATCATTGACAAAATTGATTAATCTGAACAACTCTAGTGATGATCCCTGCCAATGACAAATTCACTGAAGCCTATAGTACCTGCGCTGGAGTTGAATAAGATGGATGTAGCGCTAACACTGACCTTGTCGTTTCAGACATTATCTTTATGCCGTGTAATGCTGCAAGTGATAGGAATAGTTCTGGTCCATTACGCAGGTGGTGTTGTGACCTGTAGTGACCCTCTGACCTCAGGTAGACAGTTTGAGCCTGCTGGGATGTGCCTGAGGAAGTATCTGTTTGACACCTCCAGTCGCGTGCCAGTCAGAGAAACACACTCACTGGGACACATCGTCAGTGTTTTGTGGCTTGGAAAATAGTTTTCT
Organism: Escarpia spicata; assembly: GCA_963995525.1. Taxonomy (NCBI): domain Eukaryota; kingdom Metazoa; phylum Annelida; class Polychaeta; order Sabellida; family Siboglinidae; genus Escarpia; species Escarpia spicata. Next base: position 25,159,881 of record OZ023210.1, read on the forward strand.
CACCTTTCTCACCTTTCCCCACCTTCTCCCTGTGCGGGGTAGCGGGTCTTCCACTTCTTCCTGTCCTGAGCCCATTCTTCCTTTATCTGCCATGCCTTTAAATCTTTCCTCACTGTGTCCTGCCATCTCAACTTGGGCCTCCCTCTTGCTCGTTTCCCCTCTATCTTCCCCTCCTCTTTGCTCTTAAGTCTTCCCTTTCTTTCCTTCTTTTCACATGGCCAAACCACTCCAGCCTTCTTCTCCTCATGATGATCCCGATGCCCTAATTACCGTTTTTGTAGAGCAGGACTTTCATCTTTTGTGGCACCTTCTTATCACACATCACTCCAGATAGTTCCCTCCACCTATACCATCCTTTTAACACTCGACTCTCAGTTTCCTTACTGACACCTCCCTCCTTGTCTACGACAGAGCCAAGGTACTTTAAAATGTGTATAGTCTGGTTTATTTATTGACTGAGCTCGTATTGACAGGAAACTGTCAAATATTGCTAGAAGAATAAATATGATAAAATTACATGAAACTGAAATTCGGTATACAGATGAACCTCTTGGATGAGGACGATTTTGTCTCCCCTATGTGTGTCAAGATTAGCATGTTATTCAGATAAATGAATCATTCACGTAACATGGTATATTCGTGTTTGGAAATTATGTTCCTACGAAATGATGTCTGGATATTGAGGGAGGGGTATTAGTTAAATGTAATTAATTTTTAACTTTTGTTTTCTTTTTCTGGACAACTGTCATGGTAGGTCAGTTGCCACAACCGTCAAAGTGTCAGAATTACTGTTTAATGCGTACATAAATATTTTATTATATCTCCAACTGTGCACAGCAGATGGTGTATGAAATTCCTCCTGCGTAGTTCGTAACTTTGATTATACGTGAGAAATGACAACGGGAATACGGGCGAAGATCCTGACAGCTGCGCAAACCCTGCTCCCATGGATTTGATGAACAACACTTATGGCGGAAATGTTAGCGGCATTAAACAGGGAGATGTGTGCTCCAGACCGGAGCTATGCAACGGACTGTAGGTGCTATAAATAGACAGCCAGATGTTTTCTGGCAGGTACTGTAGCCTGTGGTGCTGATGGCCAAGTCAGAGCTACTCTGGTGCCAAGCTAATCCTTTTTCCAGATCAGTTTCACGGAATGTGGACACATTGCAACTGCTCCCAGCCGGGAGTGGTCACTTTTTCGGGTCCAGTAGCCATAGTGTGTTGCGGACTGATCTGTTGAGCTGTGGACTTCAGATAACCAGAGAACAGGCCACACTCTTCTCATAGCAGCAGACAACAGACATCTGGCCAGGCAGATGGTGAAATTATAGATGGATTATCACTGCTTATTGGTGTTGGGATAAGCCACATGATTAGCAGGGATTAGTGGGGCCAGCTCACAATCTGGTCTTGTTGCTACAAACTTTTTTCAATGTGGATTACGCTTCCGGCTTTCGATACTTTTCGACAGTTTGAGGCCGGCTTGGTGCCGAGAGATTTCTGCAGATCGGTGCTGTGATTAACTTTGGATTAGGCGTGGATTGACTTTGGATTAGCAGCATGCAGCACCTGCTGCACACGCTGCGTCGGATTGGCAGTCGCAGCCAACTTGACCGGCCGCAGTACTCACCCTCTAGTGGTCAGAAGTCGAAGCAGAAACGGCGGTATTCGCTTGACCAATGGATACAAACTCCAAGCGAGGTATGACGACGAAATAAATCTGTTCAATTTGGTTTTTACACTTTGAAATGTTATATTTGCGTTTTCTGCCTTTTGCAAGTTACACCAATATAAATATATAACAAATATATAAAGAATATATCCCAGTTTCAGTAGTGATAGGGTTTTAATATGCTGGTTTGAAAGGTTGGAACATTCATACGTCACCTTAAATGTTGAAACTTCACCACTGTGTTATTAGAACTGTTCCGCTTTAGTTATTTTCTATTCAGACTGTTCCTTGCTGTTTACATACAAACACAAATAAAGAAATTAGCAATCTGTTCTAAACGTGTGGCTTTTGGTAACTTTATGGAGGGCTGAGGAGAATAGCTGACATGTATTCCATGAAGCCTGGAATACAGGAGCCATAAGCCAAACTAAGGAGACTCCGACAGACATCTATCCTAGAGGCAAGGTGTACCTGAAGAGATAAGGGTGCATGCCACATGAGAAGCAGCCAGGTGTGAGGATACAGATGCTGTGGTACGGCAGCTGGCAGTTAACATTCCCCTTCAGTAACGCTCTTTTTACTGCTGACTCTCGCTCTGAGACTTGAAACAAATTGCTTTTAACCACGAGATGTGTGCAGTAAGTGAACGGAACAGTTTCCCGCAGTAAACAAGCTACGTCCCGTTATTGGTGTCACAGTGGGATTGAATGGCGGGATGCCAGCGACTAATGAACATTAATCAGAAGTCATCAACTTTGTTGTCATGCTGTTATTGGATGTGCAGTGATTGGGAAATGTGTTGTGAGGATAGCTCCTTGTTCTTGTGCTCTTGCTCAGTCGGTCGTTCGCTCTACATTCTAGGCGTTGTTCAGTCTGTCTCTACATTCTAGGCGTTGTTCAGTCTGTCTCTACATTCTAAGTGTTGTTCAGTCTGTCTCTATATTCTAGGCGTTGTTCAGTCTGTCTCTACATTCTAGGCGTTGTTCAGTCTGTATCTACATTCTAGGCGTTGTTCAGTCTGTCTCTACATTCTAGGCGTTGTTCAGTCTGTATCTACATTGTAGGCGTTGTTCAGTCTGTCTCTACATTCTAGGCGTTGTTCAGTCTGTATCTACATTCTAGGCGTTGTTCAGTCTGTCTCTACATTCTAAGCGTTGTTCAGTCTGTCTCTACATTCTAAGCGTTGTTCAGTCTGTCTACATTCTAGGCGTTGTTCAGTCTGTCTCTACATTCTAGGCGTTGTTCAGTCTGTATCTACATTGTAGGTGTTGTTCAGTCTGTCTCTACATTGTTCAGTCTGTATCTACATTGTAGGTGTTGTTCAGTCTGTCTCTACATTGTAGGCATTGTTCAGTCTGTATCTACATTGTAGGTGTTGTTCAGTCTGTCTCTACATTCTAGGCGTTGTTCAGTCTGTCTCTACATTCTAGGCATTGTTCAGTCTGTATCTAAATTGTAGGCGTTGTTCAGTCTGTCTCTACATTCTAGGCATTGTTCAGTCTGTCTACATTCCAGGCGTTGTTCAGTCTGTATCTACATTGTAGGCGTTGTTCAGTCTGTCTCTACATTGTAGGCATTGTTCAGTCTGTATCTACATTGTAGGCATTGTTCAATCTGTCTCTACATTCTAGGCGTTGTTCAGTCTGTCTCTACATTCTAGGCGTTGTTCAGGCTGTATCTACATTCTAGGTGTTGTTCAGGCTGTATCTACATTCTAGGCGTTGTTCAGTCTGTATCTACATTGTACATTGTAGGCGTTGTCCAGTCTGTCTCTACATTCTAGACATTGTTCAGTCTGTCTCTACATTCTAGGCGTTGTTCAGTCTGTATCTACATTGTAGGCGTTGTTCAGTCTGTCTCTACATTGTAGGCGTTGTTCAGTCTGTATCTACATTGTAGGCGTTGTTCAGTCTGTCTCTACATTCTAGGCGTTGTTCAGTCTGTATCTACATTGTAGGTGTTGTTCAGTCTGTCTCTACATTCTAGGCATTGTTCAGTCTGTCTCTACATTCTAGGCGTTGTTCAGGCTGTCTCTACATTGTAGGCGTTGTTCAGTCTGTATCTACATTGTAGGCATTGTTCAGTCTGTCTCTACATTCTAGGCGTTGTTCAGTCTGTATCTACATTGTACATTGTAGGCATTGTCCAGTCTGTCTCTACATTGTAGGCGTTGTTCAGTCTGTATCTACATTGTAGGCGTTGTTCAGTCTGTCTCTACATTCTAGGCGTTGTTCAGTCTGTATCTACATTCTAGGCGTTGTTCAGTCTGTATCTACATTCTAGGCGTTGTTCAGTCTGTATCTACATTCTAGGCGTTGTTCAGTCTGTCTCTACATTCTAGGCATTGTCCAGCCTGTCTCTACATTCTAGGCGTTGTCCAGCCTGTCTCTACATTCTAGGCGTTGTCCAGCCTGTCTCTACATTCTAGGCATTGTCCAGTCTGTCTTTAATCTTTCTCAGATTTCTCACTCTCCATGGTTTCTCTAGCTCTCTGTCTTTCTCGTTCTGTTCTCTCTTCACTCTCTATTCTCTCCACGCTGTTTCTCCTGTCTCTGTCTACCTAATATTTTTCTCTGTTCCCTCCCTCCCTCCCTTCCTCCCTCCCTCCCTTCCTCCCTCCCTCCCTTCCTCCCTCCCTGCCTCGCACCCTCTCTCGCCCCTCTCTCTCTCCCCCCTCTCTCTCTCTATCTTCCTCCTTCTCTCTCCCTCCCTCTCGCTCTCTCTCTCGCCCTCTTTCTCGCCCACCATTCCTCTCTAAATCAAATCGTGACATTTATATTGCGCCATTCCAACAATCGCCGTTCCTACAATCATTGCTCATGGCTCTACCCCACCCCTCTCTCATCACTCTCCTATCCCACCCTGTCTCTCTCCCTACCCCCCATCTCTCTCTCTCCTCTCCATTCTTTTCTCTGTCTACCTGTTCTTTTTCTGTGTTCTCTCACCAATTGTTTTCTCTATTCTCCAATTTCCCCCTCCATTCTCCCTCCCTCTCTCTCCTCTCCCTCAATTACGTCTCTTTGTTTTATCTCTTGCTCTTGTCCCCCCCCTCACTCTCTATCACCCATACCCTTTCTCTTGCAATTTAGAGATGGACCACATTTCCCCCCTATCCCAGTAGACAGCCTGGAGCCCACAGACTCCCCAGTGAGAACTACAAGTGCCCCCCCCCCCCACTCTGTGAACCTTGCTACCAGCCTGTCTGTAGTCTGGAGGGTAGACTCCCCTAGTCCAATCACTTTACAGTAGACATGTTCAATATGTCAGGCACAAGTATTGACATCTGGTGCTAGCTTCTTGTGGTCTGTACAGGCTTTACTTGTATCTGCTGACTTGACTGACCTTGTAAATATGTTGTTCTCATGCCAGATTTAGCAGCAGCTGGGGTCAAAGGCCACTGATCTTGTGTCCAGTTCAAACTGTTCACCAGGAAAATGAGCGTTCATATACAGGTTATACTTCAAGTGATCACAATAACTATTTCTTCAAGTTATGGCATGACAACCCTGTGTGGTGTCTTTAATATTGAAGAGATCCATCGCCAGAAGACAGGGAACAGCTCCATATGGTTACATAATTACTAATGACATTTTATTTGAACAGTATAATTGCAAGTGTGTATTGCGATATCATATTATGTAAATGGTCAGGAGATTGCGGTTGTACTTAGTAACAACTATGTAGTATAATGATATAAGCCAACTGATAAGTTTAAGTAATAACATTTCATAATTATTATTCAAATACATACATAGAAAGCTTACCCATAATGCATACATTGGAACCTCACTATTAAGGTCACACTCGAAACTGGGCAAGAGTGACCTGAATAGCGAGGTGACTGTATTAGCGAGACTAATACTCTGTACTTTACTGTTACAGAAATATTTTGGGACTGTCCTAGGGTGACCTTAATTACAAGGTGGCTGTATTATGAGGTTCGACTGGAAACATACATTTTAAAAATCACAAGAGAACAGCAGATAAAAGAGAGAAAAACGAAGAAAGAAACATAACTAAATACTCTGGCACGGTCCGGGTTAGTGGCAAGGTGGTGGGAGAAAAGCAGACCAGTCTAGAGGATCTATACAGGCAACGGTCAGAGAGAAAGGGAAGGACTGTCTCCTCAGCCTCCGAACATCCCCTGTTTCCAAGCTATAAACTACTTCCTTCTGGCCACTGCTTTCAACTCCCTCACTGCAAATTGAACCGCACTCGAAACTCTTTTGTTCCCTCGTCAATAAGACTAATGAATAAGTAACTGACCTTCGTTCCCCTCCATCTCTGCCAGTCTGACACTGAGTGAGCCTGAGATGATTTGTGAGATCATTTAACTTGTTTAACTTTTGTAACTTCTATAACTTATTTTAAGTTATTTATTTAACCGATATATTTTTTTAAATATATATATTGCATGTACATTTGTTTTATTTGTTATAATGTGCTGCTACACTCCAAATGAATTTCCCTTCCACGGGGCGATAAAGTATTGTGACTGTGACAACATCCCACATACATGACTGAGAGCCTGAGACAGAGGTGATGTGATGGTGAAAGGCAGGGGATGATAGGCACACATTGTCTGGATGTTGCCACTGGTCCAGGCTCCTGCTATCTCTCATAGTGAAGATAATGATGAAGCAATCAGTGCCGACCTCTGTCAGTCAGTGCACTCAGCCATAATCTCCAGTACACCCAATCTATAACATGTAGCAGGCAGACACTGATCAGCTTGTGTACTCTCTCCACAACTGGGAGTACTATATAAGCCAGCAAGACCATGACTGTCAGATTTGTCTGAGACTGGCTTATTAGACCAGCGGTCAAAGTTGACCGTGTTGTATTTGGTTATCTCTGGCCAGATTCAAGAAACTCGTTTTATACTGTTTTTTTTCTTTTCTGTTATCCCTGCCCTGTAGTGGTCAGTAGTTAAGAGCATGGTTGGTTATGCAGTGCTGGTTTTAGATTATTATTTGTGTTTGCATTTTATATTTCTTTTGACCATGTTTATTTAGTTGGAATGCCGGTGTTTTTATCTAAATGTAGTGCAGGGTTTAGTTCAAAATGTAGTTTTGATATTATTGATACTTAACCATGTAATTTAAATGTTTTAATTCTCAGTTCAGGGATCGTGGCATTCATAGTGGATGGATGTTTACAGCAAGACTTCCTAGTTGCCTGTCTGTTGGTGGTAAGAATGTTCACGTGTTCACCACCTGCATAAAGAAACTGTTTCAAAACTACGGAACTACGATGACAGCACCATAACTCGGACACTGAGGTCTGACATTTTCAGAAGCGTCCAGAGAGCGTATGTCTGTGGGAACAGCCATTATGAAGCCACGAGCACAGTGCCATTCAGTGAATTCCCACACTCGTAGGCACTCTTGAAAGCAGGAACATCTACTTGACCTGTGGGCTAGCCACATGTACCTTTCTGTGTTTGAAACATTGGTATTGCAGTGAGAAGATGAAGACTGTTTGAAGTAGAGTCCGCCTGCTGCTTCATCTTGATATCTCTCTGTCACATCTGGAATAGCTGAAATGCCTAGATCCTTGCGAAATACTGGAGAGGCGAAAGGAGCCTCACAGATCACATACATTATCCGCGATCTCATACGTTATCCGAGCAGAGCCAACATTGTTGAGTCACATTACACAATTTCTGCAGCAGCACTGAGGCCTAGATGTGAAGAGATTCATCAAATTAAATTTGTTTTTCATATATTTCACTCTTTCGCTGTCAGTTTACCTTGTTTCTGGTAACGTTTTGATCACTGGCAGCAAATTTCAGACAATCTGGCAACAAAGTAGTCATTGCGTGCAGTGCTGTCACATCTAGCAATAGTTATAGTACAAAGATTTACACTGATAGAGATCAAAATGTTACAGGAAACAAACGTAAGTGGACTGTGAAATACATAAAAAGAATACCAATTTGAATATTAAAGGCGTTTTGTAAATGTCATTGTTTACATAGACTGCCATTCACAGCCATATGCTCAACAAGGAAGGTATTGGTTTGTCTTGATGCCATATACCACCTGGTAGTTCGTTCTACTCGCTTAAGTTCAAAAACATGCTATTAATATTTTCATAACCATCAATATCTAAAGGGTCTCTTTCTCGTATGTATTATTGTTAAACCCTGTTGTCTTTGGAGTTTTATTACTAATGTCACTCAGTTCTGGGGTCAGCTGCGATGCTCTACTTTGTACTTAGACGTATCTCAGGACCAGTGTCTTAGATATGTCAGTTTGAGGTCAGAGTCTGTCTGATACTACAGCAGCACAGCGTAATGACTACAGATAGAGTCAGTCCTCGGGCCACCTGAAGGCCAGTGCCAGTGGCTTCAAAACTCTCAACACTCCCTGATTCATCACTGAACAAATATGTTCATTAGGATCATCTGGATGTGTTTGCCCTGTGGCTTGTTCCCTTGCTGCTCCCAACCCCTCTTAGTGCTCTGCTGACAACTTGGGTGAATGTGGGACCCGGACAGAATCTCCACTGTGTTGTCAGACATTGTCAGTGTGGATTAGTGGGAGGGGGTAATCCTCTTTTCTGTGTTCAGCAGTTCTGTCAATCAGTAGTTCTGTCAATCAAAAGTTCTGTCAGTCTGTAGTTTTGTCAATCAACAAGACTATCAATTACTGGTTGCATCAATCAACAGGATTATCTGTTCTGACAATGAATAGTCAATGAACTGTCAACCACTCAGCCAATCGATTAATTGCCAGTACTGTGAATCCATAGTTGTGTCAATCAACAGTTCAGTCAATTGCCAGTTCTGTCAGATTAGTTGTGTTGATAGTCAGTACTGTCAATCAATAGTTGTGTCAATCAACAGTTCTTTGTCAATCAATAGTTGTGTCAGTTGTCAATCCTGTCAGTCAACAACAGTTTTGTTAATTGTCAGTACTGTCAATCAACAGTTGTATAATTTGTCAGTACTGTCATTCAACAGTTGTATCATTTACTAATACTGTCAATCAACAGTTGTATCATTTGTTAGTACTGTCAATCAACAGTTGTATCATTTATTAATATTGTCATTCAACAGTTGTATCATTTGTTAGTACTGTCAATCAACAGTTGTATCATTTGTCAGTACTGTCAATTAACAGTTGATTGTTTCATGTCATGTGTTTGTTCTGAGGTTCACACATCAGTTGGGGACATTTTGCATAATTTTCCTTCCATTATTAAACAAACTTCACATTTACACTACAACAACCATCATGTACAAATCACTTTGGGAAACCATCTTCTACATCCGTGTATACGTATCACCGTCCAGACGATGGGCATATTTATTATGTTGTAATTTGTGACGACTGTCTGACAGATGGTTTCTGCGCAGGTTGGCTATCCGGGTCGACAGCACAGTCCGACGTCGCCGGCCGACCGTACCGCGGAGTGGCTGGGGCGATATGTGGGTAACGGGGACACGCGGTCCTCGAGTCCCGGCCACGACAGCGCCAACAGCAGCAAACGCAACAGCACCGCCAGCAGCAACGGCAGCGGCTCTGTGCTGGTCAGTCAACTTATGGCACATGTTTTACTGTGTTAGTAGGAATGTATTTGATATGCTACTGAGCCAGACCCACAGATGTTTGTGGCAGTTTACAATATTTTATGATTGGTATGCTGAAATAGTAATACAGTAAAACCTGTCTTAGCGGCCACCTGTCCATAACGATAACCTGGATATAACGGTCACCTTTGAAAGACCAGAAAGACATCCTGTTAGTTTGTACTGCCCACTACATGTCCATAACGGTAACATGTCTATTGCGTTTAACGGACAGTTAATTTGGACCGAACCAGTCATAGTCAACCTGCTGCTTGCGGGCAGGTCAAAGGGAATCCATAATTTCCCTGAATAAAACATCACATCGGTGTCATAACTGTCATTGCATGTAAGCTGAACTGTCAAATTGCAATCGAGTCATGCATGGCATCATCAGCTTGTTGCAGCCACTATGTTGCTCCTTTTCTCCAGCAAAGAGGAGCAGAATCAGCTTTGATGTCCAAAGTGAGCTCAAAGAAGCCATGAGCAAGTAGGCACAGATGGAAGGGGGCCACTGTAGTATTTACCTAGGTGGCTTGGCATAGCTGGAGAGCAAATCTGGGCCAACCCTTGCCTTCCACTCATTCACATCCCAGTGTTTCCTTTTGGACATCAAAGCTTTTTTTCTGTTTGCCTTTAATTGGAGGGCATGATTGATTTCACCATGGCCCAAAAGAAAAGGAACATCAATTAAATATAGCAAGTTGTGTAGTGTATTATTTAATATTATTGTTAACTCTAGGTTTGTATTGTTTACGAGAGTACCAACTAGTGAACGTCAATGTAACCATTCACAATACTGTGGCTCCATCTAGTAAGTATCCAAGTCATGAAACTCTCCATAACAGCAACCTGCCTATAGCGGTAATTTTGTGCAGTCCTGACAATGACCATTATGGACAGGTTTTACTGTACTAAGATTAATTTAAAATAGATATTGTGTAACATGTAGTACTAATACAGGTAATAAATAAATTGATATGTGTATATTAATTACAGTTTGGTAAGTACTAAAACATACCATAAAATAAGCACAGTGCAGTGACATTAAAACTATTAATGAATTATAAAACTTACTAAATACTAAAACTATAACTCTAAAATATTACTAATATAAATGCCAGAGCATCGATTCTCAACAATAACCTACTACTGTCTGCCACTAGGTGGCACTGTTGTATAGTGGATTATTTTTCGACAATAATAGTAGTACTGCGAGACCGTACCAACTATCAGCCGCTATCTGCTTCTGGTATAATTGGGGTTGTGACAGAGTAAAGTATTTCAATGAGAGAGTCTTGGATGAGGCGAGGAACACCGTCAGTCTCATCAGCCATATCTTGGGATCAGGGATCACTCATCCAGGCCTTCGTGCATTTCCCGGACACCGGTTCATTCTCAGGTCATCTTCTTTTGGATGCACCTTTAGGGAGCTGGTCTAGTCTGAGGGTTGAAGGATTTATCGGCGGCTGACAGGTTATGTATTCGCGGATGCATCATGCTTGCGTGTCAGTGCGTGCAGACTGTGTGGGTTTGCTCCTGTATGTATGGCCCGCGATGTCGTCAGCGTACGCAGGTCAAGAACCCCTGAGTGAGACACACACACATACATGAACTAATGTCAGATGTGGAATGTGTTCTGCTGCGCACTCCTGCAGTCTGCCAAGGAACTGGCAAAGGTCAGAGGTGACGATAGGCACGGAGCAAATGAAGGGAGATGGTTTACTAATACACAATCTTGTTACCTGGTACATGAATGAAATGCCAGTGACTTTGTGATGGTTTCCCATTCAGGGATTATTTATTCCTGTGAAAAGATTACATGAATATGTGCGTATTTAAGGACACTAATACTTGCTAGCTTACACCTGCCCAAAGGCGACAAACGGGGGAGCCATCTGGGGAACATTTCACCATACAGTTTGTCCACTAAGTAAGTAAATAACTGTACATTTGTTTTAATACAATGGAGTTGGCAGGTCATAAGTCAATGATCCAAGGTACATAGAAAATGAACGTAGAAAAAGATGAGTTGACATACTATCTGCTGTGTAGAACATTAATTTTCTTGTGGCCGTGTTGGTGATGGTTGGATCCCTTGCTCATGTAAACAGAATCAGGTTATATTAGACTACACTTGATAAGAAACATTGCACGTTGAATGTCTTGAGAAAAACATGACAGCGATATTTTCCCCCAGCTGCTTAACCCTGCAGGTAACCAATGGTAAACTTCCACGGTGTACACAATTTGGAGCTATTTGTAGGGGTGCTTTTAAAAAATCACAGCTTCGCTAATACGTATCACAAAAATATGATTAAGCTATCATTTTGTTGGTAAAAAGACCCTTTATTATTATGCAGTGATGATATTTGCATAACATCAAATAATCATGAACATATAACTGTTTAAAGTTTATACAAAATAAATGCAAAAAAACTATTTTTTCACCCTACTACTAGCTAATTTCCGAGTTGTTGTGTCAATGTCCAATTAGAGAAATGTAGCCATGTATATAAGCTAATGAGTACAGACAAAATTAATCAAATATACTCAGAAGTTTTTTTTACATTAATTTTGTTAGGTAGACCCATGTAAAATTGAGACTATTATTCATGAATGTCAGAACGAGGGTAAAGTAGAAACCCAAGTTTGCCCAGTGACAAAATAATTATTGTGCAGTTGTATGTTAATGTGTGCAGTTGTATGTTCATGCATGCAGTGTGACAAATGTAGCTGTACATTTCAGCTGCGTGATAATGAAAACTAGACTCAAATATATTCAGAACTTTAATTTTATTGTATTTTTTGTAGAACGTTCAAATACAACCAATACGGCAATAGGCCTCGCAGGCCTACCGTTGCACGCCGTGGCACACCTGTCCGATAACATGACGTATCTATTATAAATTTCCTTACATATCAATAAAGTAAGTAATACCTACAGTTCCTAATTACACACCTATATATGTCATCAAGTTATAGGACATGTTGTATTTAAATTCTGAATGCATCGTATCCTTCGCTGGCGGACCAAGTAGGCCGGTTGAATCGGCCCAAGTCCGGGTGCAAGACAGCGATGTCCGGCTCGCCAGCAACTTGCATAATATCCACTTCAAAACAGCCCCCAAAGTCTGTGTAACTGTCTGAACTAGTATAATAACTTGATCCACAAATACTTTCATGTATTTTGCTGATATATTGCCGCGGACATTTGAAATAATTCAACTTATATAATCAAAGCGAGACAAAAAACATGGCGGACTTTTGTCGTGATGGAATTAAACCAGCGTCAACAAGAAGACGTTTTAGAGCCATGCGCTGATTGGTTGACCGTTGACGTAAATTTATTTGGATAGACCAATTGTTGGGCTTTCCATCGGTACCTCCATTTCCCTGTTTAGACCATATGAATGGGAATGTAAAATCCTGACACAGAGCGTAGTAAAATCGGCCATATTTGGGCATCTACTACTACGACATTTTAAAGCTTGGTTGTGATTTGCTATTACTGAATCATGACGCGATACAACTCATTGATAAAAATGCCACAGGAAGAAGAATAATTCAGCTTTCCAATGATAGTTGCTAGTGATGGAAACACATTTTTTTGGAAAAGAATGATACTGAATCGGGCCGAAAATCTGCCGGGAGCAGTTTTGCACTGATCGCACGGTCCGAATTTGGCTCAGTGGCCACCTGTAGGGTGTTGATTTATCATAAGGCATACATAACACAAGCTGTCAGTGGTGGACAAACGCACAGATTGCATACACGTCACGCATGTGCAACTCTAAGATGGGCAGCACATCAAAGACAGAACCAGCACATCTACCAAAACATCTAGTGTTCGGTTGGCATAAGACGGTACTTGACGCGGCACTCATGACAGACAGCTACTGACAGCAATGCTTGCGGCTTTATAACTGCAGAGTCCGGACAAACACCAGATCGATACATTGAGAAGTCATCACACTAGCCAGAAGACATCTTTGGTTGTTGCAGGATAACCTCCGTCTGTGTTAAATTGGCACTAAAATAATTAAAACCCGCGTGCTTTGCCAGCAATGCTACAGGGCAAGGCCAACTGCAATGCATGCGCGAAGGGGAGCGATTCTCGAAGACGTCAAGTCAGACATCAGAACATGCTTCGTTATTTTGACCCTTTCTCGTGGCTACAGACGGCTACGCAATTGTGAATATCACGTTATTTTAACCCTTTAGGAAGGTTTACATGATTATGACAACATGCCCGACTTTGCGAATAAAACGAGTCACTCAAATTATAAATGTGGTGCCACCTTATGGAAAAAAGTACAACAAACTGTTATCTAGACTGTCTTTGCAAGGTGGTGCCAGCAGCAGTATTATTACCTTATTTTGCATTTTCGAATGCACGTTCATGACCGAAAATCAGTTTTCGTGGCTGGTTTCAGTTCTGTAAAAGGGGAGTGCACATCTATTGGGAATAATACGGTATTGATATATCTGATATTCAAATAATTCAAAAAGTAACTTTGTTTGTAACATTGGCAAATATTAACATTGCCATTAAGAGAGAAATATTTTGATACTGACCCATGTGTGAAACGTTTATTGCAAACGTGACTGAATTGACAACAACAACAAATGTTGATTTTAAGCACAGAAATTTGAGTTTAGTAAGCCACGCTGGCATTCTGCTTGTCAGATTACAGCAAGTTAATTGCCGTTTCCACTTTTAGCCATCAAACTGTGTACATTTCTACCCTGCTGTTTAAACTAATTTGTCTCTGTACTGTCCAATCATATCAAGTTAGTTTTCATGTCATAGTCCTTGATTGGCTCTGTAATGATTCTAGATATACACCTTCTAAATTACTGTTTACATAATTTAGCACAATATGTTTGATTACACATGCCTTTGAGTTAATGTGTTCAGTTTGGAGAATAGATAAGGAAGGAATTTTTATAATACAGTGTTATGTTTTGATTTTTTGTTCTTGAATGTACAGTAAATTGTGCTTTTTAAATAGATCAAGAGATAGTGTATTGTGTTGCAAAACTGAATGTATTTTATCTGTGAAACTCATATTTGATAAACAAATATGCATAATAATAACAATTATATAATTGTTTTTTTTTCTGAGAAAATGTGATCCATCTCCATATTTTATTAATTTGTTTCTATCATTGCGATTGCTGCATCAAGTGGTGTCTGGTATACAGTATCCATTTTGTACTGAAAGTAGGACCTCATACCTCATACAGTAGCTAGTACTAGTGTAGTACTGTTGTACTAGCCCACTGAGGCTGTAGCCTGTGATGCAAGACTGATACTTCACATAAACATTGTTTATTGGAACGGATGTTTGCCCTGTCAGAGGCATTGCTGCTGTCAACATGTCAGTGGCTACATGGTGTAAGTCATATTTTATATGGATCGCCTGTGAGTTGTTTGAATGGGGGAGAACATTATAACAGTGACATCAGTCATAGGTCTGAGCTTGTCACAATTCACTGGTATTTAGTGTGAGAAATAACAGTATACACAAAATGGCTGGGTAATGTTAAAAAGTATTAAGCATTTTTGGCCGTTATGCAGAAACATCAGACACTGCCAGAAATGTTAAGGAAATGAAACATCATGTTGCTTGTGGATTCCTCAGATTTGTTATTTAAATTGAAAAAAATGTACCACTTTGAAAGATATGATAATTTCGGTGTCAAGCGGTTGATGTCTGCTTATTGTCCCAAACTAACAGTGCTTATTTCCAAGTTTTCTGATTCCATAACTCTGCTATCAGTTATAACTGTCTTGACATTCAGTTAGTTAGCTAGCCAGAGTATATGTATAACTTTAGACAATAATTATTTCTTTTATTTATATGACCTTAAATATTTCATTAAAAATATATTTCGTAAAATGTTTGAAACTAGTGACTAGAAGTAAAATGCAGGAATACTAAGTTTAATTTGCTGTATCTAGTTTCTTTATTGAAAAGAAACAGTGGACTTTGTTTGGTGTACTTTGACACTGCAGCATGCTGTGTGAGGGATAAGGTTGTTACAGTGGGGTGACAGGGTGACATAAACAGAACTGTGGTCAGTACTGGTTATACTGATTCCACCCTGCAGTGTTCATGGGTAATCTTTCAAAGTTATGTAGCCATTGTGAGACAATCTGTACAGGAGATTGACCGGCTGGCTGGCTGGCTGGCTGGCTGGCTGGCTGGCTGGCTGGCTGGCTGGCTGGCTAGTGACACCAGGCTGATAGAGAAACCAAGAAAGACAGCACATCCAACCAGCTGACCGACCAACTGACAGATGGACGGACAAGTAGACTACTGACAGACTAATAACTAGACAGACCATCTGTCTGGCTAACTGACCAAGTTATCGCCAGTCCATCTCTCCACCTAACCTCCTTGTGTCTCGTTCCAGCCGGGCCACAACTGCGTAGGTCCCCCTGCCCCTCCGCCGACCACCTCGTCCAGCCAGCCCGCCTTCAACCACCATCACGCAGCGGGCAGCACCACGCAGCAGCACCACAGCAGCGCCGCCCAGCTACTGCAGCACCGCCTGTCCGGCCAGAGTTACGAGTCAGGGGTGTCGTCCGCCCGCCACAGCTACCACAGCACGTCCAGCTCGAGTCTGGGCAGTCTGGACCGGCTGGAGGAGAGTGGCTACAGCAGCACGGTCAACGTGCATGACCTCTTCCAAGCGGGCCTCACTGTAAGTAGATGACCGTCACAACTGGACAGTAATGACCGCTGTTATGCCCGCAATGATTGGGGCCATTAACTGGGAAGGTTGCAATAACAATGATGTATTGGCGCTGGTTCGATTGTGGTCACTGCAAATCTGGACATTAAGGCACAGAACATGGTTGTTGTGAATCTGGAGCGGAGTAAAAGATCTTGTCAGTAGTGCTGTAAAGTGACATTGAGGTGGGCTTGCATAGAAGTCAGTGTTTTATTATCGAGTAACCCCGCTTTATGTGGCTCGTCTTTACATCTCTTGTACGAGTTATAAGTTGCTCACTGTTAGTAACATTGATGATTGTTAAGTTGTAGTCATCTAATTACTTTACATTAGTATGAGTTACAAGTTGACTGTACTAGTTTTGTGCAATAGCTAGCTGTCAGAAATCATGGTCATGCTGCACGGTGCTGAGAAATCTTTGTATCAGTGTCATCGTGGGAGCTCTCGGGACCACCACAGTGCCTTCATCAGTGTCATCGTGGGAGCTCTCAGGACCACAGCGCCTTCATCAGTGTCATCGTGGGAGCTCTCAGGACCACAGTGCTTTCATCAGTGTAATTGTCGGCTACTCTAGTGTGTCATGTGATCATGTTGGTGTCACATGACACGGAATAGCAGTGATGGTGCTGTCGGGCATGAAATCAAGATTCCTACTATTTCAATGATTTAGATTAAACATACTTCCTGAAAAAGCAGAAGATGCTATGTTCATGTGGGTGATGGTCAACCATTAGCACGTTCAGAATCATGTGTCACTTTATACAGCAATCTGCAATGAATGTGACTTGGTTGCGTGTGCAGGATGCTGAGGTCCTTCACGCCTGGCTGAGTGAGCTGCACTTTGAGGAATACTACCCACTGTTTACACAGGCCGCCTATGACATGCCCACCATCTCACGCATGACACCCGAGGTAAGTGCACTGACATGACATGCATGTGCAAAACACATAAAGTAAGTTCATACATGTGAAGAAAGTGCACTCCACGACACCTGAAGTAAGTGCATTTGAATGACACCTAAAGTGAGTGCACTCAAATGACACCTGAAAAAGTGCATTTGAATGACACCTAATGTAAGTGCACTCAGTTGACACCTTGAGTAAGTACACTCGCATGACACCTGAAGTAAATGCATTTGAATGACATCTAATGTAAGTGCACTTCCATGACACCTGAAGTAAGTGCATTTGAATGACACCTAAAGTGAATGCACTCACATGACACCTGAAATAAGTGCATTTGAATGACACCTAATGTAAGTGCACTTAGATGACACCTGAAGTAAGTGCATCCACATGACACTGGAGTAAGTGCACTCGCATGACACCTGAAGTAAGTGCATTTGAATGACACTTAAAGTAAGTGCATTTGAATGACACTTAAAGTAAGTGCACTCGCATGACACCTGAAGTGAGTGCATTCACATTACACCTGAAGTGAATGCATTTGAATGACACCTAATGTAAATGCTCTCACATGACACTTGAAGTAAGTGCATTCACATGAGACCTAAAGTAAGTGCATTGACATGTCACCTGAAGTAAGTGCATTCACATGACATCTAAAGTAAGTGCACTCGCATGACACCTGAAATAAGTGCATTTGAATGACATCTAACGTAAGTGCACTCTCATTACACCTGAAGTAATTGCACTCACATGACACCTGATTAAAGTGCACTCACAACTTGAAGCAAGTGCACTCACGTGACACCTGGAGAAAGTGCACTCACAATACTTCAGCCACAGAAGAAATATAATAAACTTGTTTAACACCTAAATCCTGAGGAACCTAAGCTCCGAGGCGCAACAAACGAGACCCGTTAATCCTGAGATCATGAAGGGGGACGTCATTATTTGAATCTGTTAGTATCTAGTATGTACACAATGCTGTAAGTAACTCAACAGGGTAGTTCTGATGCTGTGGCTGGTATACATGTGAGTAGTTTACAATGTGTAATGTAGATTACGAGGGCTAGAGTTACTGTCCATGACGCAAGTTGCCCGGGGTTTACTGGATGTGTTGAACTTTGTAGGACCTCACTGCCATAGGCATCACGAAGCCAGCGCACCGTAAGCGACTCAAGGCAGAGATCAGCAAGCTGCATATTCATGACGGGATACCTGACTTCAAACCGGTGGGTGCTTCTTCCGACAGCTCCCAGATGTTGCGGGATGTCAGGGGGATGTAGGGGGATGGGTTCGCCTGTGTTCTTCCCTGGTTGTAGTTGGGATCACTGGCAAACACTTGGGGAATCAGAACAGCTGGGTGATATCCAGCGGGGTAACCTTTAAGGAATGCGTTGTTAACGGTTACTAGCTCCAGTTGAAATGTTTGTATACCGACAGATGTATTTCAGTTTAGTTAACCTGAAATGAAAATATTTTGCTATGTTCAACTGAGCAGATTTTAATGATTAACATAATATATATCGCTTGTAGAAAAGTGTTTTGAAACGTGTGCCACTAGGAATAACTGTGGCGTGTGTGTATGTGTGTTTTAGAGATGTGTAGTGTTGACCTCGTGTTACACAGATGTGTAGTGCTATTGTGTGTTGTAGAGATATAAAGTACTGACTATGTGTGTTGTCGGGTGACATGTTGAGTTTGTAGAGCACCGCGTGTTGTAGGGTGACATGTGTTCTAGGGTGGCCTGTTGTCTTCTAATGTGTTTGAGGGGGCGACATGTTCTGTATATAGGGTGACATCTGTTGTAGGGGTTACATACATATGTTCTGGGGTGACGTGGTGTGTTCTAGGGTGAAGTGTTATGTTCTGGGGTGACATGGTATGTTGTAGGGTGACATACACGTGTTGTAGGGTGATGTGGTGTGTTCTAGGGTGATGTGGTGTGTTCTAGGGTGACATACATGTGTTGTAGGGTGACATACATGTGTTGTAGGGTGACGTGGCGAGCTGGCTGAGTCTGCTGCACTTAGAGGACTACTATGAGACTCTACTGAACCAGGGCTACAACAGCATAGATGACCTGACAGACATTGCCTGGGAGGACTTAGAAGAGATCGGCATCAAAAAGCTAGGTACGCTCTCATCTCTTGATGGCTCGCACATACGGGGACTGGTCGTTTAGTATTGTTTGATAGCTGTGTATACTTCATGTACATGTTTATTTGATAGATGTGTGTACTTTTTATACAGATTGCTATTTGCTGTATGTACCTATTTGATAGTTGTGTGTACAGTGGAAACTCACTGATACGGTCACCCCCAGCACTGGGCAAAAGTGCTGTTATAACGAATGGACCATATTAGCGGGAAAAATTTCCTATGCTTTCACAAAAATTATTTGGGACTGTCCCAGGGTGACCTTACTTGTGAGGTGGCTGTATTACCAAGGTGACTGTAAAGCAAGTTCGACTGTACTTTGTATACAGACTTGATAGTTGTATATGTACATATCTGATAGCCAAGTGTACTCTGTCTACAGGTCACCAGAAGAAGATCATGCTGGCGATTGACCGACTTACCCGCATCAACACAAACTCGAAGCGGCTGTCCAGCGGTGACCACAAGGGGTCAACAGAAGTCCTTGAGCCAGCGTCCTCTTTCCCTACACCCCAGTGGCTGGACACTGACTCGGCCAAACCACGCCAGTATGGCCCGCCCAGCTCGCCGAAACACTACCCACCCCCCGTGTCTCCATCCTACGGGATTAGATATGGCAAACCGAGTCAGTGCGCGTCAGGCGAGAATCTTGCGCCAGTCAGTGAGACAGTGCCACTGAGTCAGCCAACGACGCCACTGCGAGATGACGCGTCACACTTGGTGCACATGCGACACGCGAAGCAGCATGTAGTGTATACACCTGACGTCGTTGCGATCCATGTCAACCGTACGCCGATCCAAAGGGGTAGCAACATCCCCGATGATGTCATCGATGGTGTCGACCAAGGTCCAGCGCTTGTCACGTCATTTCACGGTGGCACGTCGTCGGGACAATGGGATAGCAGTATGTCAGCGGAGGACAGTGGTGGTGACTTGACACCGACGAACGATCGGCGCGGTCTGTCGCTCACGGCCACCGATGAACAGATGGGCGGAACACTTCGTAGAAACACGGCCGTTATCAACCCGCGGATCACGATTAAGCCGAAACCGGTGGCGAAGATCTACGCAAAGACAAAGCGAATCAGCCGCGAGTTTCCGGTCGAAATGCTAAAAACTGGCGAGCCTCCCGTGGCGCCTTCTGTTGTGTATTCGTCAAATACATTGCCACGAAAATCCTCGTCAAAGACGCATGAACAGCAGATGGAGGCTATGTATAATCGGCCGGTAGCAGATGCTGGTAAAGACGCGATGTTGTTGAGGCCGTCATCCAATCATAGCGCACCTTGTTCGCCCGCACATCACATTGCTACCGGCAACACACCAGGGCACTACCAGATTGGTCGCACTAAAAAACCAGTGCCGCCACCACCACCGAAACGCACAAACTCAATCAAAAGTGACATGCGTGTGACCTCGGCTAAACCACCAGTGCCCGCTCAGTGCGCTATCTCTTCGGCTAATGCTGCCTCAGGATCAACATTTGTGCCTCAGCAGCAAAAGATGCAGCAGGCATTTTCATCATGTGTGGCCAGTCTGGCAGAAAGGGGTAATGCACGTAAAGTCAAAAATCACGAACCATCAGCGCCAAAACCGGCGCATGTGCCAGAGATACAGGCCGGATTCCCACCGCCCCCAACACCATTAGGAGGCGTCACAGGTCCAGTTGGTAACTTCGTGGAAACGGGTTCAGATAGTTCTTTGAGTGATGTGATCAAAAGACTTGAGCAAACAGCTGCACCATGCACCACTGCAGCTGAGATGACGGCAGGCATCGGTGGTGCACCAAATTATACGAACACCAACAGTGCACCAGGCTACACAAGCATTGGCAGTGCTCCAAATCGTACAAATACCGGTGGTGCACCAGGCTACAAAAATACCATCAGTTCAACAGACACTGGCAATGCACCAAACCATACGAGCACTGCCAGTGCACCAAGCTACACTAGCACCAGCAGTGCAACAGCCTATACGAGCACCAGCGGTGCATCTACAGTGACTAAGCCCGGCACTCAGAGTGAGAGCATACTGCGGACCAAAGAGCCCAAGTCCGAGTGTAATGATTTGCCCCGCCGCAACGACTCCACGATCAGTCTCGAGTCAAACATTTCGGTGTGCAGTACGGACTCTAACACGTTGCCGTTTGCAAACGAGAACGTCGGAACGATAAAACAGCGCAACCCTCCTAGCAAGACGTCAGTCGTCGCCATCAGCACCGACGATGATCAGACGGAGAGCGAAGTCGCTCACGGTTACACGGCAGACGCAACAGGTCCAGGTAGGAACTGTAGTTGAGCACACGCAGATATGACTGTGTCAAATATTATCTAAGTGCAGTTCAAGAGTTGGATCCAGATTGGTAAAATCCAATATTTTATTATATTACATTTTTATTTATAATATATTTGTTCATGTTAGATGAACTTTTAAATGCGGTATCATTTCTGATGTTTGTTCACACTTCAATAATGTAAAACAAGTTGTGATTAATAGAGTAGAGATGGTATGTGATTGTACGTAAAAAGGAAGGTGAAAATGTTGACAAAAACACTTGTTGATTGGGTAAAGTGTGCGCGTGAGTCATTGTGATGAAGAGATTGTTTAAAGCGATCAAAACCCTACTTGAATATTACAAGTATTGTGTGTTAATGATCCATTCAGGACATTATTGTGAAGGTTTTACTCTATGTTGAACCATCTTGTCTGTTGTTCTAATGGGACAAAGTTAAAATTATTTCTGATAGGATTTTTGAAATGTTGAATTCTCTTTGGTAACACACATGTAGGAGCTAATTTAACATACATTGTTTTTAATTAGGAGCAGTCTATTGAAGCTGTCAACAGTTTTTATTTAACTTATTATGTTAGACTAACTGCACTGAAACCTCACTATTAAGATCACCTTTAGGCATGGATAAAAATGACCTGAATAGCAAGGTGACCATATTAGCAGGACTAATATCCTATACTTTCTGTATGTGGATATAATTTGGGACTGTTCTAGGTTGACCTTAATTGTGAGGTGACTGTATTACTTAGGTGACCGTAAAGAGAGGTTCCACTGTATAATGGCTAGAAGTAAACAACAAAGAATGTTGACTTGCCACCAAATCTCGTAGTGACCCATGCTGGGTTTGTGTACAAGTGGCCTGACTGTATAGGAAGTTTGTTGTTTCCCAGGGGAAGACTCGAGGAAGGTTCCTCCTGCAGCCCCCCAGAGGAGGGAGAGTATCGGCATCACGAAGCGACTGGACCAGGCGGCAGTAGAGGCGGTCTCCAGGTCAGTTCATACAGCTCGGTTATACAATCCTAACTATAATCAAGCTAGTGTATGTATGTATGTGTATGTTAATGTTTCCCACCTAAATGGTTTGCATCTCTGGCAACAAACTTTCAGGGGTTCATAAACCAGCCCCGGAAGAAAAGTAACACCTTTATGTTTTGAAAATTCCCCATTGCTCTTTACCAGCTTTAGGGTTCATACCTGCCAGATGTTAATTGATTTGTTTATAACATTATGCGTCTTTTCTGCAATTGTTTTGAGCTATGTAAACCATCACATGATCAGCTGGAGACATTGAAAAACAATTCGGATTTACGTCATTGTATACGCCTGCTACAAATACATCAGGAAACCCTCTTCTGGGTCCATAGAGCCAACCAAAGGGTTGTTATCTCTGCTAGCTTACCCAATACACATGTGTAACAGCATACTTAAATAATGATGCCTAATTGATCGTATCATGTGTAATGATCAGTTATGCTGTAGCCATAAACCGAGCAGCGTATACAACCGAGTTCTTCCTTTATAGGCAACCAGCGCAGAAGACGAGCGATGCGGGAGACGTTCTCAGTGACATTGGCAACATGCTACAAGACCTCACAGACGAACTGGACGCCATGTTGGAATGTGACCTTGACCTTCAATGATGCAAGCAACGCAAGCTGCTTTTGGCTACGGGGTCATTACCCCGAACCTTGGCCGGCTCTTCTGCTAACTGCGTAACGCGGGCTTGTAAATTTGAATCTAGGGCATCTAGGCGATACATTGCCAATACGAGGGGTCAGATACACAGCAACAATGGCTGGTCCTATAGCTGTGCCAATATACATGCATATATATATATATTATATACATACCCTGTATATAACGCTCAGTGTATCATCATATACATACAGAGACTGCTACTGCAGGTGTTAAAACTGACAATGAAGCCAGTGGCTGTTTCTTCACTCGGCATTGTTTATATTTCAGTGTTGTAAATTATTCTGAGACTGTTATTATTGTCATAATATAATCGTTTATACTGTTCGCATATTGTTTTACAGTACAGAATGTTGTTTATATATATATATATATATATATAAATTGACATACTTATGCCTGCAGTAGATGAAATGTTGACCGTGTTTGGATGGAACACCTGTTACTGGGCGTGAGGTTGTGAAATGGGTATTCCTGCGACAAACCAACTAGCAGTAGACAAGCATAAAAAGCAACTCAGATGAATTTGGATGAAAAATGTTATAACATCCTTGTGAAATACTTGGAGCCTTCGATAATTGGCTTGCATGTTGAATGTTCAGAGTTCAAGCCTTATTTCTTAAAACTGAGAAAGTATAAGCTGTTGGTGTTATTCAGAAATAACTTATGTTGCAAGAAATAAACATTATTTACATATCGCTGGAGTTGATAACAATAGATTACACATAATACCACTGCTTTGGGGGTAGTCTTGAATCTTTGGGGACAAATATGTGAATTCATGTACAGCAATGTTGCAAACCTAGTGGTGTTTCATTAGTGTATATTTGTATAGTTAATTTATTCATTTAGACTTTGACTTGGCCAATGTCTTACTTACGATGGCACATTGATTCACATACATCCGAGTTTGTAAATGAAGCTGCTCAGCTAGACTGTGTTGAAGTTTGATACGTATCGTTGAATGTTTGTTTTCAGTTTCTTTGTATGTTTCCTATATTTTGTACAAAGACCACTCTACTGTGACTGTTTTACATGTCTCATCCTTCCAAGGTGCTATGCCCACTTCAAGTTGTTAACAAAATATGTCAACTATTGGTTTGAGTCTAGTTGTCTGGAGACAACTTCTAAAAGCACAACATTATTGGTGTCACTCAAATAGATTGTGCTGAAAAATTGTTACAAAACCTAGGTTGTAATTTACTGCGATTGTTTGCACGTTATGTTTAACCTGCAGTTAAACAAAACAGCAGTTTTGCTGTTGTAAAATAAATATCTAAATTTGTTTTGCATTTAGTTTGTTTTGTTGACTAATAATAAAAAGGCACAGTTTGAGTTTGCCAGATTAACGCGAGTTTTGACGAGTTGCTGAAGTGTGACTGTTATTGTACGTCTGTTCTGTTCACTCGAGTATTCAACACAAGGTGCCCATATTCACTCTACACAGTTGTTAATGTGATGTTGGATGCCACAGAGAATTAAATTGTTTACTAATGTTTATTGTTGTCGTCTCATCTCGTCTTGTGCAGAATTTGTCTGTAGGTCTCTGGAACCGTTTTTTTTAACAGTTGATCATACTTATGAGTGAAACTAGCTGAAAGTTTATGTTTGCAGTTGATTTTACTTTGAAATGTAGTTTAAAAAAGCCGAATTCATGAGTTTCCATGTTTCCGTACTTTTGGCCCAAGTCCAGCCAGTTTCTGCTAGCTATAGTAGTTATGTACCATTTTCACAATGTTCTGTGCGTCTTCTACAATTGTACCGACTGACATAAATCTGTCAGATGTCTGTACAAGTGCGTGGGCCACATCACTGTCTTCCGTGTGTTCCTAGCAGTTAGCACCTACTCGGTCCTTTTGTGGTTCAACCGACCTTTAACGAAGTGTTTGTATGTATGAAAAAAACATTAATTTTCAAATTTTTTCTTTTGTACTTCAAACTTTCGTAGCTTTGTTTGTTCAGAGGTAGACATTCATCAGAAACACACTTCAACCCCTTCCATGAGACTGGGCCGTGCTACCTAGTGGCTAGATCCAACTGTAATGTCTCTAATGAGGCTATATTTGGCGGAGATAGATCGTAGAAATTGGTGGTGTAAAAAAGTGGAATTACTGATTGATAAGTATTATTTTTGCCTTAATATCATTCATAAAGTTGCAATAAACATATATTGAGTAGCAGTTGTGCTTAAAGTTAGTTAGTTAAAGTGTTTTAGAACACCTTAGTATAGTGAGTGATAATAGTTCCGGTTCCGGTACAACTACAAGGCGCGTACGTAGCAACACCAGTGGCATTAAATCTCATCATAAACGAACAAATTCAAAGCTCTTTCAGTAAATACTTAAACCCACAGCACAATTCAAACCCCATACTGTTAGTAATAACAGAAATAGAAAACTTCTACCCTTAGGATCGTAACTATAACGCAACTCATATTCAAAATTTTCCCGCCACAACTAAAAGTAAACATAAGAAAGCACCCTAAGCAACGCTTAACATACAATCTTTGTTAAAGCCACTACAATTATGTAGACAAACATAAATTATGTAGGCATAATCATTATTAATTAGTTAGACATAAACACATTTCTTCACTTTATACTAATCTGGCTTGTTCATCAAGGCAACTCATTAAACCCAGAGTCGCCCTGGGCATCATTCTATAACTACTCAACATCTTCTCCCAGCACTGCCTTGATCCCTTGCACAACTCTAAAATACTAAATAAATATTATAATAAGGGATATAAAACTAAAGTAGGTCATGGCAACCTGCAAAAAAAAACCAAGGACAAAAAGTAAAACTGATTTTCAGTGGAAAACTGTTGATGATGAAGTTTGGACATGCACAGGGTGTAAACAAAACTTCAAAGGACCAAACCATAAACTGCTAGAGTGCGAATTCTGCGAGAAACATTTTTGTATTGAATGTGTGGACATAAACGATAAAGAATATAAACTAATGACAGACAAACAGCAAATACATTGGTTTTGTCCACCCTGTGACTCAAAAGTAATGAAAAATCTCAAAAATGAAAAGAGCTGTGAGGAGAGGTGTGAGCAATTCCTAAAGAAAGTGGAAAACAGAATAAACGAAATAGAAAAAGAACTTGGATCCAAAGTCGACGAGAAAAGAGTAAGAGAAATTATCTCAGAATCCAAGGTAGAAGAAAACAGCCCAACACAAGCCCAAACAAAGCCAACCATTAACCCAAATGAAGTGAAAAAAGTAGTACAACTACAAGTAAAGGAGCAAAACATTGAAACAAAAGAAAGAGAAAAAAGATTAAACAATGTAATCATTTTCAACCTGCCAGAAACAACATCACAACTAAAAACCACAAGACAACAACATGACAAAGAACAAATCCTAGAAATCTGCACAGAAATAGACAATAACTTTACAGACACTGACATCACAGAAATCCGACGGCTCGGGGAAGCCAAAGAAAATGCAAACAGCCCCAGACCAGTACTGATTACAGTAACGCACATTGACAAAAAACGCACTCTTCTTCGAAAGTTCCATCACATCAAGGAAAATGATAAGTTCAAAAATATAAAAATTGACCACGACCAAACCAAACAAGAAAGAGAAGAATCTAAAAAGCTCTATGAAGAAGCAAAGAGACAGGAAGCAGCAGATGAGTCGGGGGAATACCTGTACAGAGTGAGGGGTCCACCATGGGAAAGAAGAATAAAAAAGATAAGGAAAAGCCAATAAAAAGTACATATCCACCTAGAACAACAGATGGGAAAACGAACGTAAACAAACATAATCTTAATGAGATAGGCAGCATTCAGTGTTTTTACACCAATGCTGACCAATTAAGAAACAAACAAAATGAATTTGAACAAAGAATCAAAGAACTAAAACCCCACATAATAGCAATTAATGAAGTAAAACCCAAAAACCCCAAATGTTCTGTAACAACACCAGAATTTTCCTTAGAAGGTTACATGTTATTCTCCAAAAATTTAGAAAATACCGAAGGAAGAGGTATTATAATATATGTGCTAAATTCCCTGCATGCAGAGTACATAAACCTAGCCACAACTTTCAAAGAATGCTTATTTATTGAAATCAAATTAAAGAATAAAAATAAACTTCTTTTTGGATGCATATACAGAAGCGATGGGGGATCTGAAGAAAATAATGTAGAACTTCTAAATATGATCAGATCAATATCACAACAACAATACTCTCACATCGTAATTACTGGAGATTTCAACCTCCCTGAAATAAATTGGAATCATTGGACGACCAAATCAAATAACCCCAACAATTTAAATTTCAAATTTGTG
Source organism: Escarpia spicata (assembly GCA_963995525.1). NCBI lineage: Eukaryota > Metazoa > Annelida > Polychaeta > Sabellida > Siboglinidae > Escarpia > Escarpia spicata. The sequence continues at coordinate 25,187,231 of OZ023210.1, forward strand.
GAATGCCTTAGAGACACCTACATGGTTCAACACGTGTCAAACCCCACCAGAGGACGAGGCACAACTAACACAAACCTGTTAGATCTGATTCTATCTAATGACGAAGATAATGTAGGAGAATTAGAGTACCTTAGCCCTCTGGGCAAAAGTGACCATTATGTACTCAAATTCAGTATAGTGTGCAACTTTATAACAAGTAATTACACTAAAAAAAGGAAGCTGTATAATGTCGCAAACTATGATGCAATGAGAATAGAATGTTCAAATATTAACTGGGAAGACAAATTTAAAGACTGTAAGGATAATGTTAACGGTCAATGGGAAATCTTCAAAACAGTACTAAACTCATTAGAAGATAAGTATGTACCTCAAAAAATTGTTCCAAATAATAGAAAGGGGAACTTCCCCCTGGATGCTAATACAAGGAAACTAATTAGACGTAAAACAGATTATGGACAAGATACATGGAAATAAGGGATGGAACAAAATATCTAGAGTATTGTAAAAGCAGAAATAAAATCCGAGCTCTAACCAGAAAGCTCCGAAAGGAATTTGAACGAAATCTAGCATCCCAGACCAAGAAAAACCCCAAAGTCTTTTGGAAATATTATAAATCAAAAACTACAATCAAACAAGGAATTGGGGAACTGAACATAGACCCCACCAACCTAAAATCTCAAACAACAAATGAAGATGAAGAAAAAGCAAATATACTTGCTGACTATTTCTCCAGTGTATTCACAAAAGAACAGTCAAAGCCTATACCAACCATACCTAAAGTAAACAATAAACATGCGATGGACAAATTAAAACTAACTGAAAATATAATACTACTGACGTTAAAACAACTTAATATAAGCAAATCGCCTGGCCCAGATGGACTAGGCGCCAGGCTACTAAATGAGTTGTCAGCAAGTATTTGTCAACCCTTAAAACAAATTTTTGAAACGTCGATTAAAACTTCCTGCATTCCCAATGACTGGAAAGAGGCTCAAATATCAGCAATTTAAAAAAATGGAAACAAGAAACTAGCTAGTAACTACCGCCCAATAAGTTTAACAAGCATAGTATGTAAATGTATGGGAAAAATTATTAGAAATCACATTACAAACTACATGAAAGTAAATAATCTATTTAGTCAAAAACAATATGGATTTATATCTGGCCGATCAACAGTTCTACAACTAATCAAAATAATAGATGACTGGACTAAAGAAATGGATAAGGGCAACCATACTGATGTTATATATATGGATTTCAAAAAAGCCTTTGACACCGTGCCACACAAAAGATTAATTAGCAAATTAAAAAGCTTCAACATTTCAGAAGAACTGATTAACTGGATAGAATCATTCATCACAGATAGAAAACAAAAAGTTTCAGTAAATGGAGACGAGTCTAGCTGGAAAGAGGTAATATCAAGGATACCCCAGGGTTCCGTTCTAGGACCCTTACTTTTTGTTCTATATGTTAATGACCTCCCAGATCTAACAAATTCAAATACATTTCTATTTGCTGATGACATAAAGATATTTAGAACAATAACACATATAGATGATCAGGATGTACTTCAACATGATTTAAGCATACTAGAACAATGGAGCGACAAGTGGTTGTTAAAATTCCATCCTGATAAATGTGTACACATGGAAATTGGGAAAAATAATATTGGTGAAAGTAAATATTTTATGGCAACAAATAATGTCAAACATGCTCTTGTCACCACAGACAAACAAAAAGATTTAGGAGTAATTATTGACTCAAAACTTTCTTTTGATGATCACATCAACCAAGTGGTTAATAAAGCAACCAGAATGACAAAAGTAATCAGAAGAACTTTTCAATACTTAGATACATACACTTTCTTGCCACTATACAAGACTATGATTAGATCCCACCTAGATTATGCAATAGCAATATGGTATCCATTTAAGACGAAACATGAAATAGCCATAGAAAATGTCCAGAGAAGAGCCACAAAAGAACTACCTGGTATGAGGGACTTATCATATATTGAAAGACTAAAATTACTTAAGTTACCCACATTAACATATCGTAGGTTAAGAGGAGACATGATTGAAGTGTATAAAATAATGCATTACATATATGACAACAAATCTGCACCAAACCTTCCTAAGTGGGAGGATGTGGCATCACGATCCAGTAACAGAGGACACTCCCTTAAACTGTTCAACCAAAGAGCAAAACTAAACATAAGAAAAAATGCATTCCCGCTTAGAGTGGTTGAACCATGGAACAGTTTACCTGATTCAGTAATACAAGCAAAATCAATAAATTCATTTAAAAACCGCCTTGATAAATTCTGGTCAACCCAGGAGATATTATACGACTATGAAGCCCCACTAACATTAAACACTGGAACCGGAAAACACAAACTCTTAATACTAGACCCCGAAGAAGAAGATCTGATCATTGAGGAACCGAGAGGATCCTGCGATCAGAACAGTCCTAAGGTATCCTAAGGTAAGGTAAGTTATTAAATAAATTCTGATCGGGATATGGTGCCTTGCAAGCGGCAAGTCAAGGCAAAGCGACACTTGGTGTGCGATCACTGCCACAGCTGGGTAGATTTTGTATTGTCCGGGTGTGGAAAGTCATGGGCAGAAACCATGGAGGAAGGATTCACCTTTCAGTGCATTGGATGTTGGAAGGTGGAGTGTTTGCAGAAGGAGATAGTTAGGTTGACAGATATTGTGAAGGGAATGGAGATGGGAATTAGCAAGGAGGCAGGTCGAATGGAAAGAGACGACAGGGAGAGAGGTGAGGATACTGCAAGACTGAAGGAGAATAGCAGTGGCAAGAAAACTGAGGAAAGGAGATTGAGAGGAGAGAAGGTGATTGGAAAATCGACAACAGAAAACGTGACAAGCGTGAAGGTGACAGGGAAGAAAGTGACTGTAGAGAAGGAGGGAGGGAAGATGGAACGGGAGAGGAGAGAGGAAAATGAGACGGGACGAAAGAAGGAAGTGAGAGCAAATGTGATAGAAGAGAAGTCGATAAAAGGGACGCTGACAGGAGGAAAGGTGACAAGAGAAAAAGCGACAGGAAAGAATGGATCGGAAGAGAATGTGACAGGAGAGAAGACGGCAGGGGGGAAAGACAACAACCAGACAGATGCAAACCGAAGAAGGAGCTATTCTAAGGCAGTGATTGAGGGGGCAATGAGGAAAGAGAGGGTGTTTATGGGTGACTCCATTATGAGAAAGACGGACAAGACACTGAGCGAGGGGAAGGACATCGTTGTTTGTTTACCGGGGGCTAGGATTGAACATGTAACTGACAGGGTAGAGAAGGTATTGGGACATGGCAAGGGGGGGTCTATACTGGTACATGTAGGAACAAATAATGCAGACAGGGAGGGAACAACTGCGATAGTACAGAAGTATAGACAGTTAGTGAGGAAGCTAAAGAAGACGAGAGTCGAACAGGTTATTTTGTCAGGAATTTTGCCAGTAATGGGAGGAAGGGGGGCAACGTATAGAAACTGCAAGAGGATGGTGATCAATGCACTAGCTGAGCAGATGTGTGAAGAAGAGGGGGTGGGATTCACAGATTTATGGGGATACTTTGTTGGGAGGGAAGACATGTACATGAGAGATGGCCTCCATCTTAGTGGAAAGGGGGCAGCAGTTTTCTCAGAGAATCTGCTGCAATCTGTTGACAGTGGGACAGGTTGCATCTGTTTAAACTAGATTCGCAGGGGGACTCACAGAAAAGCCTGAAAATGGAGGCATAGATAAAGACAGCACAAATAAATCAACAAATAACAGTCTGGAAAACTCTTCTGAAGCTGGATATAAATGTGTTTGTTTAAATGCAAGGAGTATAGTAAATAAAAGAAATGAACTAAACATTATGGTAGAAGATATTGACCCTCATATAATAGGTATAACCGAATCCTGGACCACCACCGATATATCAGATGCTGAATTGGGACTGACAGGATATGTAATGTTTAGAAAAGATAGAATAGGAAGAAAGGGAGGTGGAGTTATTTTATATATTAAAGAATCTATTCAGGCTTATGAAATAAAATTAGAAAGAGAAGCAGATTGCGAAGAAGCTGTTTGGTGTAACATAGTTACAGGAAACTCAACGTTAACAGTTGGGTTAGTTTATCGAAGTCCAAACATAAGCATAGAAGAGAATGAAAAAATACAAAACGCTATAAGGGAAGTAAGCAAACGGGACTGTATTATTATGGGGGATTTTAACCATGGGCATATACAATGGAAATCTCTACAGAGTATGGGGAGAGAGAACCACAAGTTTTTAGTTTTAGTTCAAGATACATTCCTTTCTCAACATGTGCTAGAACCAACCAGGGGTGAGAATGTGTTAGACATAGTTTTGTCCTCACAGAATGAATTAGTTGACAATGTCAAGATATGTGAGCCACTGGGGAGTAGCGATCACAACCAGATACATTTTACCATCAAAGTAAAATCAGAAAGGAATAGCAAAAAGCAGTATAGGAGAAATTTCCACAAAGGAAGGTATAAGGACATGAGGAAATATTTAGCAAAGATAGACTGGAATAAGACACTGAAAAATAAGACGGCAACAGAATGCTGGAATATATTAAAGAGTGAAATTAAGTGCATAATCGATAAATTTGTACCCTTCAAAAAACAAGGAAAACGGTCCAAAAAGAAACACTTATCGAAAGAAGCCATTAGAAAAATTAAGTATAAACAAATGATGTGGAAGTCATATAGATGTACTGGAAATGATGAAGACTACAACAATTATAAAGAAGCACTTAACCAAGCTACAGCTGAAATTAGAAATTCAAAGATAAGCTATGAACAACAATTAGCTAGTAAAATAAAACTTGACAGCAAGAGTTTTTATGCGTATGTTCGAAGCAAACAGAAAGTTCAAGATAAGGTCGGTCCTCTAGAAGATAGTGCTGGAAATATAATATCAGAGGGATTCATAATGGCAGAAGACCTGAATGAGTTCTTTAGTTCAGTGTATACCAGGAAAGATATTAGTTCACTGCCAATACCAGAGGCTAAGTTCAAGGGGGCAGATTCAGACTATTTAGGACAATTAATTGTAACCCCGAAAATGGTAGCTAAGAAAATAAGGGCTATGAAGGAGAATAAATCACCTGGAGTGGATGGTATTCCACCCAAACTACTATTGGAAATTGTAGAACAAATTAGCATACCACTTGCAACAGTTTTCAACTTGTCATTAGAAGAGGGAGTGGTTCCTTTAGAATAGAAAGAAGCAAACATTATACCGTTATTCAAAAAAGGTTCGAGAAACAAGTCAGAGAACTATAGACCAGTGAGTTTAACATCAGTGATTTGTAAATTATTAGAAAGACTAATTAAAGATCACATGGTGGATTTTCTTGTTAAACAAAACTTGATAAACCCATCTCAACATGGTTTTTTTAAAGCGAGGTCATGCTTAACAAATATGTTATATTTTTTGGAAGACATCACTAAGTGGGTAGATGAGGGATCACCAGTAGATATCGTCTACTTAGATTTTCAAAAAGCTTTTGACAAAGTACCACATCAAAGATTACTGCTTAAACTAAAGGCCCATGGCATACGAAATGGTATAATAAACTGGATAGAACAATGGCTGATTGACAGAAGACAACGTGTAGTAGTTGATGGGGAGGCTTCAAACTGGAAATCGGTATTGAGTGGGGTACCACAGGGATCAGTATTAGGTCCTATATTATTCTTAATATACATCAACGATTTGGATGATGAAATAACAAGCAAGGTGTTGAAATTTGCGGATGATACAAAAGTGTTTAGAAGGATTAAAAGTGATGGAGATAGACAGCATTTACAAGATGATCTTGACAGGTTGATCAAATGGTCTGAAAAGTGGCAAATGATGTTCAATTTTGGGAAATGTAAATGCCTCCACATAGGACATGGGAACGAAGAGGTAGAATATACAATGGGGGGTACTGTACTAAGTACTACTGTAAAAGAAAAGGACTTAGGGTTAACCGTTAGTGCTGATATGAAGATTTCAGAGCAGCGCGGAATTGCAGCTTCAAAGGGAAATCAAATCCTTGGATTAATTAGGCGAAACATAACGTATAAGGAAAAAGAGCTAATAATACCGCTGTACAAAACAATAGTTAGGCCTCATTTAGAATATTGTATTCAAGCGTGGAGGCCATATCGCAGGAAGGACATAGATATGCTAGAAAGAGTGCAGAGGAGAGCAACTAAAATGATACCAAATCTGAGGGATCTTAGTTATGAAATACGCCTAAAAAAACAACACTAGAGACCAGGAGATTGAGAGGAGATCAGATAGAAGTGTTTAAAATATTGAAGGGTTATGAAAATATTGATAGAAATATGTTTTTCTCAGTTAAGAAAGATAGAAGGACAAGAGGACATGATCTTGCATTAGCAAAGGAGCAGAGTAGATTGGATATAAGAAAGTTTTCATATTCACAAAGGACTGTAAATGAATGGAACAGATTACCTGCTGATTGTGTGGGTGCTAGTAGCATGAATATGTTTAAAAATAAAATCGACACACCTCAGACGGGCGGGATACACATAGATAAAAAGGTCCGACTCTCGATAAGCCAAGGGCTTCCTTGTCCACCTGCTACCTAGAGTTAATTCTCTGGGTGGCAATCTTGTTAAAACTGATCTTGTGGAAGCATGCAACTATGTGCTTATCAAAAGGTCCTTGGAAAGGTTACTTATCAATTGATGCGTGTATGTAACATACAGAGTTTTTACAGGAGTTACCTTGTGCCATACCACAACAGATTAATCGCAATCTTCCCTACAACAGTTCAACATTCTCCAATTGCTCAAACTTTATTGAGTTAATATGTAAATACATACAATGCAAACAAATGCAAGAATGCTGAAATTCAAAAGTACCTATAAGTATAAAATATGCACCTGTAAATATAAAATATGTACACAGAATTTGCAAAGACAATGGCTAATTAAACATAACATTTTATGCAAAAAGGAATCCATATGAGTATGACGCATTCCATAACAACTTTCACAATATCAAACTAGATCAGACATTCAATGTAGTCACTGCTGTGTATTTAGTTTGAAGGGACCAAGACATTAACCGCCAGTGGTGCGTAGTTCCGATATCCACAGTAGCATCATTGTGTAACGATATGTCACTCAGTAACTGGCACCGCTGTAACCATTTAGTTTAACTACAATATGATGAGATGACCAAGCTACCATTCACCCATATGTAACACTGTTTTTTACTTTGGGAACTTTTATTTTGTGAACGCATCTTACAAGAGATAGCACTAAACCAAACTATTCCTTGCAGTTCTACACAAGTTGCATTAAGCAATTTTATGGATAAATTCTCAATGTACAATTAATAAAATTATGATCATGCCAGGTTTACAGAAGACATGCCTAAAAATTGCAGATTAATAACGTGAACATTTTGTAAAACTTCAATCAAATAAATAAAATTATGCTGAACATATTTAAATATTGCTATGGCCTTTCAGAATTAAAAAAGTCCTTATGATGGGACAAGCAAAATACACTATCAACTTGCAACCCTGTGTCAATCGAAACACAAGCAGAATCTATACTTGTCAATTACCGGAAATATCTTTTTGGTCAAATTGGTCTGATGAAATAATGGGTTACATCTTTGCAACAACAACTTTACCACGAAAATACTCAACTGCATACCTACCATAAATATCTCCCTCCCTATGAAAATAGTAGAAAGAAAATCAGTAGGGCCTACAACTATGCCTGCCTAATCTAAAATCTGAGAGTATGCAACAGGAAACAAAATTATATTCTGAAAGACCTGAATGAATTTTTTTGGTTCCCCTAGTGGCAGCACTGTCTTGCTTCAAACAACGATGGCTGGTGCGTATGGTGTTGCATGGGTGAATTGGACTGGTCGGCCTGGTAGTGTAGAAACAGCTTCTCTGGGTTGCTCAGTTTTGATGACGTTCAACTGTGATCTTTGATCCTGGAAAGAATATAAAGAAACATACTAGGAACAAATACCAACTGTATACATGCTAGACAGCACTTGTGCTACAAGGACAACTCATTGAAGCCTGGGTTGTTGGGCTGATACAAAAAGTTCTTACATGGCACAGTATCCAATCCTTAGGAGTGTTCAAAGCGCTTTACATTGTAATCCCTGGCAGAACTGTTCAATCGAACACCATCTCAACATCTTTGGGAAGAATTTAGCCACAATGCACTTACTGCACGAAGACTAATAGTGCACAAATACCCACCATTGTTTTACAGCCAGGTACTAATTCACACAGCCGAGTGAACTGGAGCAATGAACAAACTTGCCCAAGGTTAGAAACAGCAACAAGGAGCCAGACAAGTCAGTTTTGAAAACAAAGGATGATGATTTGATTTTGGGACCACAAACTACTGTTCAGGAAGGAAAATTATACAGTACTTTTACTGTGACTCTTTAGTTGTGTCACGAGGTATTTGTGGAGTGTAATGAGTTGACTACGTACCTGGGATTCCCTCCATGCCGTGTAGACATGACACAGCCCACTCACACGCCGCTGTCGAGTCAAACCTGTGTGACACAAGTACGTCTTAATTAATGACAATGATGTATCACAGACACATGTTATCCTGCTATTTGATATCAAGATGGGATTAATTAAAATAATGATAGTTTAATATATGGCAATATTGTAAATTTCAGAGCAACTTATATAAATAACTACTCAAAGTTGACTGCTATAGTCCTTTTGAATCTCTATGGATCTGCAACTAATAAAAAATTTACATAACTGAAAGTGGTATGGTTATCTGAGAACATATACAAATTTTAATCAATTTATATGGGCACCGAAGCAACACAAAACTTGATCAGACGACTGCAAAACAAAGAATGTTTTTTTGTTACTGAACACTACATCTGTTGCGTCCACTCTGTCACGTCGGATTACCCACCATCATAGCATTGACCACGAATTACAGGTTCTCTCTAATCTCGAATTACAGGTTTTGTAGTAAATTCCTGGCATGACATTCTTGATTGTAGTTGCCAGTGACCCATTTCGATTAACTCTAAGTCTTAGTTGTGCAGACCCACAAAGAAGACTTCTTTTCTTTTACCTTTTAGACCTTAAGTTGGCCAAACCCACACAGACTTACCCATCAAATCAGCCAAACCTAGTACAAAATAACTGCAAAATGTTGTAGTGTGGTGGCACCATCTAGTGGATAGTTTTGATAACACAAGAAACGATGTTTGAACATACAGAACTCGCATTCTCATGTTTTCGGTCAAATAAGTGCGGAAACAGAGACTCAAGACACGACTGAGGTGTAAAAGGTTAACACCAAGGTATGTCCAAGCAATTACAGCTTACCTGACAACAAATGTAGCTGACTGGCCGCTACTTGCACTGGTGCGCTGACAGTGCAGCACTTGGCCGTACGGACTCAGCAGTTCATGAAGCACTGCCCCCTCACAGTCAGGAGGCATGCCTCGTATGATGACAACATCATCACCCTGTATCACTTCACCCCCTTCTGTCTCTTCACGCGACATCTTATTATCACATTCACACAAACTGCGGGCAATTTCTCCAATGCTGCTCCCTGTTTTCATACACCCCCTTCCTGAATCTTGTTTCCCACCCAGCGGGGGGAAATCTCGCACCAAGTCCAGCTGCGGTTCTTCGGGTCTAGCTCCAAACCCACCACAGTCCCTGTTTGGCCATTCTGGGGTTCCAAACCCTGATCGACGTCCCCGGTCTGGGTCATCGCAGGAGAGATCAAGGATATGTCGGCGACGTCCAGTCTCACTGCCACTGAAGGAGCACTCCGACGCTGATGGCAGATAGCCAGTGAACTGACCAGAGAACTGATTGGAGTCGTGACTGCTGAAGCCATGTAAGCTGCAGCTGCTTCCTGAGCTCACGGAACAAATGTCGTCCTACAACACAATGTTACAATGTTAAAGAACTCATTTATTAATATTTATTTTTATACATTGTAATACTAAAATAGATACGAACATCAAAGGTTTACTGTCTGCCCAATTGTGAAATTTTAAAATAGTTAATAAAACAACCGCTATTGACAATTATTGTTCACTGGCTCTTATTTCATTGAAGTTGGCTACTTCCTACGTTCCTAACCAAATTTGGACAGTGCACAACAGATTTAGTTAAATCTCTGTTCATAATTACTGGAACAGACAACCTACACTTGATACAATAAATATCTGTGAAAATCAACATGTCAGTTGCTTCTTGATTCAGCTACATTCATGATTTGGAAGTGTAGTATGTTACAGATAGGTTTGGTACAGATATGTTGATGACACTTGTTCGGATACACGAATACCACATGGAAGGATTCACAGTACATCTCAACAGCCTCAAGATCAAATTCACCACGGAACCGAAACGAGAAGGCCAACTACAATTCCTTGACATATGTGTACATGTGAACGACAACGGCAGCACACGAGGTACGGTCTACCGAAGACAATGGCAGCACACGAGGTACGGTCAACCGAAGACAACGGCAGCACATGAGGTACGGTCTACCGAAGACAATGGCAGCACACGAGGTACGGTCTACCGAAGACAATGGCAGCACACGAGGTACGGTCTACCGAAGACAATGGCAGCACACGAGGTACGGTCTACCGAAGACAATGGCAGCACACGAGGTACGGTCTACCGAAGACAATGGCAGCACACGAGGTACGGTCTACCGAAGACAATGGCAGCACACGAGGTACGGTCTACCGAAGACAATGGCAGCACACGAGGTACGGTCTACCAAAGACAATGGCAGCACACGAGGTACGGTCTACCGAAAACAATGGCAGCACACGAGGTACGGTCTACCGAAGACAATGGCAGCACACAAGATACGGTCTACCGAAGACAATGGCAGCACACGAGGTACGGTCTACCGAAGACAATGGCAGCACACGAGGTACAGTCAACCGAAGACAATGGCAGCACACGAGGTACGGTCTACCAAAGACAATGGCAGCACACGAGGTACGGTCTACCGAAGACAATGGCAGCACACGAGGTACGGTCTACCGAAGACAATGGCAGCACACGAGGTACGGTCTACCGAAAACCCACAAACACAGACCAGCAGGTGAACTTCAGTTCCAACCACCAATTAGAACACAAGCAATCAGTCGTCAGAACACTGATCAACACAGCAGACCCACTTATAACCACTGACAAAGATAAAGCCATTGAAACAGCATATGTCAGAGCAGCACTCAAAGCAAACAACTACAGAGACTGGATGTTCACCAAGAAAAAGACAAAAGAAATCTAGTGCGAAAAAAAACACCAGCCAAACACTGAACATACCTTTACTGTATATGTGAAACCTATCGGAGAAACTGACCATGATCTTCCGAGAACACAAAATGGGGACATACCACAAACCATACAACATCATACGATCCATGATTGTGAACCCCAAGGACAAAACACCCAAAAACAACATGTCCGGACAGTGACCAGACCTATGTAGGCGAAACGAGTAGATCATTGGGGCAAGCCTCAAAGAACACAAGAACTCGAGAGCCCCACTTACGGCTGTGGAGGAACACTGAGTAAATGAGGGCCACAACATCACGACCAAAAATGCTATAGTGCTTGTCAGAGAAAATGACTTCTGGCGAAGAAAGATCAGTGAAGAAAGATCAGCAACTGAAATCCGAGAGGCTTCCACCTCTCAACAGAGACACAGGCTATAATCTTTCCGCAATTTTCTTCAACAACTTCACACGACAACCAGGATGTGATTCAGTTCAACGCTGAAGAAGGCATCGAGAGGATGCCGAAAGCTCCGTCTGAGCAAACAAGGATTCAGAGAGGTAACATAGTACATTTCCAAATCCGTGAAAATGTTCGTCAAGATTGGAAATGATCAATGGTACCATTTTTATTCTTGATAACAACAACTCAATTTCTACTGTTCCACAACCTGTGTTCATGACTGGGAGGAGGCTGAAGTGACCAACAGCAAACGCAACCCAAGCTTGAGACGGAAAAAATATAACACTGATCATGAATCGAGAGACATGTAGGATGGCCTGCTCATCATGACACCTGGAGAGCAGAAGAAGAACAGAATCCCACAATACTGTTCTTGAAGAAGACCAACAAAGGTTTTTAAAACAAAAGAAAGTAAGTCAACCGTATAAGTGTGTCAAGGGAATTTTTTTTTAATCAGAACAAGTACCACCCTGAAATGGCACAAATTATAATTAAAGCTGCCTCCTCAACTGGTTCAGTCCATCACAAATCAGGTTATTTGATGTCCATACATGGAATGTGTGAATAGATTTAATAATATAAGCCTTTGGTTTAATATAAAAGTGGGTACATTTTTGTAGTATAACAGTTGACAGAATTTATTCTCAGAGCTTCCTAGTTGAATGAACCCAAAATAGGGAGATCTCCCTATATTATCAAAACACAATAGGGAGATTTTATTGGTAATTTTAAAAAAAGGGAATGCTTATCGAAAGCCACCTAAACTGAAACACACATATACCAGCAAAACCTACAACATTAAAATGTACATGTATAAAAAAATTAGACAAACAAAAGACTGTGATCGCAATCGTCACTTTATTGTTTCTGCAACATAGGGTTGTAAAGGTGAGTCGCTTTTCCAACCTGACTCCAGCAAACCTAGCGACATCTGTAACTGGTAGCACGCAGAGGAAACATTGATTTTGCCCGCCAGCATGGCACTCAGGGACTGCAGTGCATTTTTTTTAAGTTATCAAATCAGGAGATTTGTATTCCAATTCGGAAGATTTTCTAGATTCCGTCAACATTCGGGAGATCTCCCACCAAATCGTGAGACTTGGAAGCTCTGGATTCTGCTATTTCCATCCGGTATCTTGCCAAAGCCAATTGCTGGTCTGACATTTAGCCTTCAATATTACTGATTTGAATCAGTCATAAGTGTTCTGAAGTGCAAGAACTCTCAACAACATCAATAGAGAAATGCTTGTATAATCCTACTGTGCATTCACCTAAACATTCCAATTGTTTTGCCCATTTCATTTCAACTTGATTTTGTCGAAACACAAATCTACATACCACCCACTACAACATGCCAGTTTGTTTGTGCAACTTTTGCACGTAGCTTTAAGGAAACCATCACCTTTTTAAAATCGCTTTCACCACCTAAACGAGTGGCATACAATTGTGAACTTTTTGTAAAGCGCTTTGAACGGAACTAAGGACTGAATACAGCACTATATAAGACTTTATATTATTATTAGACAAACTGTTAGCTTATTTAATTCTTATCCAAGAACCATTTCAAGTGATTTTCAAAACTGGACTTTCCTTGATCTCAAAAATCATGTCACCGACAAATTCAGTGGGTTAAAGGTTAAATGTTGGCCCAACAATTGGTGTTAGCAATTTACATGATGTAATGGTAAAAACCATTCTTATCACTATTTAATCAAATGAACACATTTTTAATTAAACTGACCACGGATAATGTGAATAGTTTACATATATTAGATATTTGGTCACTAAAGAACTGGATCCATTACATGTTAAACCACTCGAAGAAGCAGCTTTAAAATTACATGTATATGATAACGTGCAGCCAGGTTTTTGGTCAGCCACAGAATCTAAGATGTCCAACCAATACACCAGGGTGCTCCACTTGCTGTCTGTCGCAACTACTATGACAGCATATTTGATTCCCGTTGCGGAAGTCTCCTCTCCAGGTACCTTGACCAAAATGTGGGGTTCATATATATATATATATGTATATATATATATATATATATGTTTACTCTGAATCTACCTTTTGGGCAGCCTCTGTTTCTGGTACCTTCAGACAGTGGTGATAATAGGTTAAATAGGTTATTGGAAGTCTGTTGAACCATACGACCTGTCATTGACAGTTCATCTGAGGTTTATTTGCACGAGAAGTTGTTCCATGATTTGGATGTTTGCTCTTCCACTATTTCATTGTTTGCAATGTGAACTCTCCATATTACACACAGATCTAAGGTGTCTCATCTGTAAGGCATGCCAGTTCCTAGCGTGTTTTTGGAATAGTGCCCATGCTTCAGCAGCATTTATACAAAACCAGCTTAGACTCATTCATAAAACACAGCAGTTATCACCATTACAAGTTCACATGCTTTTCATTTTAATCTCATTTTCACTGACCATATAATTTTTGCAGTCACCAATTACGGTGTGCCGAATATTTCCATGTAAAGGCAATGGCACCCTCTGGTGAGTGGCTCACCAACAACAGTAAACATGTAGTAAGTCAATAGCTCGCCAGTTGGTAGATCAGAGGCCAGCTGTCCAAGTAACTAAACATAGAGTGAACCATAGCATCTGGGAGGAGATACTGTCTGACTGACCCCAAAGCTAGCGGATTAATGTGTGCCTGGTAGTTTGATATAGATGTGCTGCATGGTTGTCACAAATGTATGAATGCACAATTAATTTGGTATTAATGACAAAAATTAAAAAGTAGTATAGCGCAGTATCCAGTCCTTAGGGCTGCTCAAAGAACTGTACACTATTCCCTGGCAGTTCTATCCAATTGAACACCATCTTGACTCCTCTGGGAAGCATTCAGGCACACTGCATTTAATGTGCAAAGACTATTTCTATACAAATATCCATCACTGTCTATAGCCAGGTACTCATTCATATAGTTGGAGCAACATTGAGTGAATGAACTTACCTAAGGTTTGAAATGGTAGCATGGGTTTCTAACCCAGGTTTTCTCGATTGAAAGTCTGATGGTCTAGCCACTGTACTCCACATAAATATCTGCACTGCGATAAGTTGAGTATTATTTTTATTTGTGTTTTAAGTGTTACCAAGTTTGCAGCCATGAACAAGTTTGCAGCCATGAAAAAATAATCCATCAATTGAATAAATGCATAATTAATTTGGTATTAATAACAAAAACACTGCCATGTGTCAGGTATTATTTTTAATGGGTTATAAAACGTTTTTTACAAAATCAGTTTGGGCTGACAACTTATGAATATTGTGGTCGGGTGGACCAGTCGGTCAATTACTGTGTCTGGTGAAGATCACTGACCAGTGGGTTACTCTTGCGATGTCGGCCAGGTCCCTGACCCTTGGAGCTGACCACTCTCTGCTGCAATACATGGGCACGACCTTTGCCCTTTGCCCCCCTCCTCTCTTCCTCCCTCTAAAACACAATAAAAATCTTATTACGCAGCATTACAGCAGCACGTTATGTACAACATACAACGAATATTTCATGGAAGTGGTGTTTTTTCACAACTGGCACATTGTCAAAACCACATTTATTAAACTTGTGAACAATACAAACTTGCATGCAACTTCTGCTTTAAGCTTATAAGTGCAATATAATACACAAGATGAGTAATTATCAAAATGTGTTAATTTCTTAATCTATCCAACAAAATATATAATCACAGGTGCCTGGTCACTTAAGTTGATAGTTAAAATTTTATTTCTGCCACACACTTTCATTACAATGAAACAATACTGATCTTAGACACGTGACATCAGTTAGGATAGACCTTAGTATTATTTTATAATATTCGTCTAGATGCAGAAAGTGTCAAAATCTGTTGTGTTTAAACATTTTGTTCTCAAAGTTTCCTACATTTGATTACCGGTAAACCTTTGGACTTTGAAAAAACCCAGCTAAGCAAGTTGTTTTTAATAGCTGCACCCAACCTGTCTACGTAGTGCAGCTGGTAGTCGCAACTGTGACAGATGTGGGAGGGGCCTGCCTCGTCCTGAGCACCAGCAAGGCTTTGCTGTGTCATCCTCGGGGCTATCTGCCACTGAATGAAACATGCTGGTGTGGAAGTCATCCTCCCAGAGTCTCCATCTCATAGCCATCTGTGGACAAACACTTCCATTTTTAAAGAGACGTAGTCTCTTCATCTACCCAGAATTAGCGGGTATACTAATTTGTAACAGGAAGTCTGCTGTGTTGAACGTGGGAAAGTTGACCATCAAAGAGTATAGCAGTTAACTTAGCCCGACTCGGCCGTATTGCCAATAATGTTTGTTTTGAAGCTGGATGTTTTGTTTACTATTTGACCATGTCTCCGTGGTCGTGCCTTTAAATTGCGACCATTGTTACTTGCTTACTAAACACAAGTTGGAAGGCAGTTTTCCTTCAACACAGTTAGTATAGTCTTAAGAACATTATATTAATTAATAAATGAAAAATTAGGAAAGGACTATCTCCTTTTAATGCCCATCCTTCAGATGCTGCTACATATACACAGATGCGGAATACGGTTTCCCAAACGACTTTGTCATTCTTACCTGGTTTTATATATCTTAAAATGTTCACAGCATCTTACTACACCATTCACGTTTCAAAAAGGGCGCACGTGATGACCACATTGCATGTATCATAATTACCGTCTGTCATGGCGTATCTCCCCCCCCCCCTTCCCGTCAACATGTAATCTCCATTCTTCTAGCACATATTATCGCCCAATCAATGTCTGCCGTAATTAACTATAAATTGTTGGCATAAAGAAGATTAGCAGCAGCATTTTTGGTTTGCATGTTCACATTAACATTGACTTTTACGCTTTTAATAAGAAACAATAATCATCAGGCCTACGTGCTCTTTTTTCGGCTGCGACGAAACAACAACTGAACAAGTGCTCAAACTTCGAAGTACCCGTCAGTTTATCTATGCTACATCCACGCAGTATGACCAAGTCTAAAACTTAAAAGGCGCACGACCACGAACGACCACGAACGACCACGCACAACACAATGTATGTAGTGTTGGTAACCAAGCGGACTGTTGGTGGCACGTAGGAGGTATGTGTGTGTAGCTCGCCAAATTCCAGATATGTTCTTCAGATTGGAATAACAAAATTAGCAACTTTTATCATCGCTTGTGGTAACTCGCCGGTTCCATTCGCCAGGTGGCGCTACTGTGCCAAGACTAAATGCTCGTCCGGAAGATGAGAAAAAATGCCTAAATTTTATACCTCCTGGGTGAAATACAGACTCAATTTTTTAACGAATGCACACACAAACCATATATATACCATCAACGGGCAAACTATCTACAAACACATTATATTACATGGTCGTGTGTGGTCATTCGTCAACTTCGTGGACGTGCGCCTTTTAAATTTAGTCAAAGAAGCTTGGGCCGATCAGTAGCCTTGATTATACCACCGTTTCTTAGTCTTCCTTTTGATCTGGCGCGCCCTTTGATCTTTTGCGGGGTGGAAACACATCGTTTAGTTTGTTTAACACCTGTAAAGGTCAAGATGGATACGATCATGGGGAGAAAACTCGCTCCCAGCGATTTTTGAGGATAGGAAAACTACTCGCTACAGCTTGGTTTTCTCTTACGGTCAGCTGACTGAATCAACAGAATGCCAGTACAATTCCTGCAAGTGTACGGTGTAACAGTTATACAAGTGTACGGTGTAACAGTTATACAAGTGTACGGTGTAACAGTTATACAAGTGTACGGTGTAACAGTTATACAAGTGTACGGTGTAACAGTTATACAAGTGTACGGTGTAACAGTTATACAAGTGTACGGTGTAACAGTTATACAAGTGTACGGTGTAACAGTTATACAAGTGTACGGTGTAACAGTTATACAAGTGTACGGTGTAACAGTTATACACGTGTACGGTGTAACAGTTATACAAGTGTACGGTGTAACAGTTATTGCTTTGGCTACTTTGAAGCTTATTAGAGTTCGCATAAAGTATAGACCGAGTCTCTACTGCGCCCTTTCTTCACGAGAAGTTAAGTGTTTTTGCCCCAGCCCAGTTTTTCTGCAATAGTCACTCCTATAAGTACCTACAAAATGTCACACGCTCCACGTTTCCATTTTGCAACACAAGTGGTGACGGTGTTTTTCTTTCTATACTCCACAATGATCTCATTTGTCTTTTTAATGTAAAGTTAAATTTAATATATACATGCAGTTGCATATTGCACCATGTCACAAGTTTTCTGACTTCTTCACGATACGTCGCTCGTCGATTGGCATAATTACAGTCAGATGTGTACAGACAAAATTAAGAGGATCGGCGAGCTCCACACAACAAACCAAAAGGCGACTTGACCCAATGCTTCCCTGCCTACGCTAATGCTGATCTCTTCTCTCCGTCGTTTCTTGGGTTCATATTGCTCACATTGCATAATGATGTTCTCCGAAACCAGTTGCTCTCTGCTACCTGAAGCTTCTTCTCCTGTTTCTCTGTCAACGCAAGTGGCATACAGTGATCCAGAATCCTATCGAAAAGTTAAATAGTTAGCTATTATTATGTTGTGCACTAAGAACCTGATAAAAACAGGGGTATGTAATTGAGTTCTGCATATCGATCATAGTCAAAAGACTAATGAAACTCTCCAGATTATCATTCGATATGTGTAGCCTATTTAATGACTTTTTAAATAAATTGTATTATGTGTACTATATAATCGTCTTCATCAGCACGCGTAGAGTCTATGTTATTTTGGCAATCTTTGGCCTAAATTTTTGCGATCTTTTGGCCCAAATTCGCGTCCGTCGACTAAAGGTGCTCTCCTGGGGGATGGAAAAGCCGGCCGGGACCAATCATAAAGTAACTGGCATAGCAAAAAACGACGGGATACCAGCACGTTTTGGGGCGGTTCTTTCGCTTTTTATGTAATGTTTGCTACGCTAAAATGAGTGAAACATAAACAATGTATGGGTTATGGCGCACATGGCACGTGAACACACTAACAAAAGTCATGTTCGTTCGTTTCAATAGTCAAATACTTGTGCATGTTTAGAGCGAAACAATACATGGCTCTCGTAGTGACAATTAAACTATACACAACAAAACGTTTAATTTTTGTTATACATTTTAGAACCAATAAAATGAATATATTCATTGCTAAAAGTATTCTATCCCTTTGGTTTGCCTGCTGTCCACTGGGTTTCCGATACGATGCGATCGACTTTAACCTAAAAAAACGTGCTGGTGAGTTGGACCAGCAACTTCAAAAAGTTACTGGTCCGGTAACAAAGTTCGTTCTCTGTTTGTACGTGCACCCACGTCTCCGTCAGTACGTTTTGCATATATCGGGCTGAAATGTTGTATCTGATCTAGCGGGCCCATTGAGATGGTTCGTAGTTTTATACATTTTCGAAATTCGTCCGGGGGGTGGAGAACTTGGGAGGCACAACATTTCCAAAGACGTGGAATTCCAGCCGCGGAATTCCAGCCGCGGAATTTAATGTTTTTCTATATCATAGTAAAGATAATTATGCCATCTACAAATATGTCGCTGGATGTAGACCCGGTCTATGCATAAATTTTGAATAGTTTTTAAGTTAGTGACGTTTGAAAATCCTCAGCGCTTAACATGCACGATGTCTACCTGTCGTTGGTCACGTCTGCACGTTTACAAGTAGCGCCCTCTTTCGCAATTCATGTATTTCATACAGATAGAGCTGTGTCATTTTGTTATTTAGCGTTGAAATTATCGCCCGTCAAGTTAGTGTATTATAGAAAGTGAGTGTCAAAAGTTATATTGAATAACTAGGAAGACAACATATCTATATTATAAAACAGTTCGTTCTCTGTTTGTGCACCCACATCTCCGTTAGTTTTGCATGTATCGGGCTGAAATTTCAACCCAGCATCCTCTGTTGCTGGTTACGTCAGTTAGACGGGTGAGCGATTGAGATTGAGATTTCTGGCAAAAGGTTGTCCTAACAACTAGGCCAGTGACCATTTGCCATTTAATAATGCGGGTAGGCTGGTAACTTTTGGGATGGGTTTGGGGGTCTAGTACATATGACTGCCTTTTTCCCCGGGCAACGCCTGGTAATATTAAATAAATTGACAGTTGAATAATTGCCTGCCGATACTAATTTATTACATATATAATATTATGTCAGATAGGTGTTATCCGGATCATATGTAAGAGGAACCGCGGCACTATGCTTTTGATACAGCTGCTATGACATGCACACATTTGTGTTGAGTAGCTTTGTGTCTTCTTTTTTCTCTTTCTCGTGTTGATGTTATTACATGTATGACTATGGAACTTTCCTTATTTTAAGGACTGAGTCTGAAATAAATGTATCTTATTTTATCTTATGCACCAATTTTTTGTTTCCAATTCATCTTGTCGCGAATCATGTGTTTTAAACTCCTCAAAATATCTCTAGTTGGTTGAAATACAATTTCCAAAACATATCAAGAACAGTAAAAAAGACTGGTTTCGTTAAAAAAAGTGGGACACCAAGCTTAGTAGCTGTGCACCTATGCTCATATATTTGTAATTCAGTAATGTGGACTAATTGGTTTATATATCAATCTAGTAAGGCTCGTTATCACTGTATAACTTAATAAAATGTTTAATTTGGTTATTATGATATGATTTAGGTTTTACAATTGAAGTTGCTAGAGTCACGCAAATTATGAACTACAAAATCAGCTACCAACAGTAGTTTTGGTGCTACACAAAATTTTACAAAATCCAATAACTTTAAGCAACTAAAATGAAATAGGTCAAACTGACAAGCGATGTACACAAAATAGAATATAGAACAACATATCGCATTATCGGCTCTAACTAACATAACATCCGATGAGTATAGTGTCCCATTGTGCGTGGTGCCCCATTGTGCTCCATTGTGCGTGGTGCCCCGGTCTCCCATACGCTTACAAAGCTATTTGATGTATCAGCAGACAGTAATATTCTGGTAACTTATTTCAAACTTACTTCCATAAATTCTCTAAATTAATTAGGAACCAAAGATACTTGATAATTGTTCCTTAATTTTATTTAATTAAAACAACTGGCAGTCGCAGTCAAAGTCAGAGGCAACAGCAATGACACCTCCACTGCAAGAGTCGGAAGGTTCATAACTAGGGGAGACCGGGGGGGGGGGGGGGCACAGTGGATCAGATATTTTCTTTTGCAGCATTTCTCCTAGCTTAATGACAGCATGGTTCATTTATATGGTGGAAAAGATAGACGAACGTATTACCTGTAAAATATTCTACTTCATATCCTGCCAACCGCCACCATGTTTTTTTGCAGGGAGGGTTGAAAATTAAAAAAAATCAGATTCACTGTGTCCCAGTAGCGGGGCAGAGTGGATCACTGTCTGGGGCAGAGTGAATCAAACATTATATTCTAATATATTATTCATGAATATTTTATTTATATTCAATGCCACAGTTAGCTAATACCATAATGTTCCGAGCTTAATTATTATAATAGTATGCTTACTTGCATGTGACTAATGGCTGTAGCCAAACATCGAAAAACAAATAATTTAATTCAAAAGTTTTGGGTAAATTACAGCTAAATATAATGCAATAGGATTATGTTCAGAATTAAAAAGACTGACATATTACAAAGGTAACATATAATTGTAAAGTCTCGCACATTGAGCCACTGTACCCCGATTCACGTTACCCCGAATGCACTCAATACACACACGTGACATTATTCTACAACTGGCCGTCTGCAGCGGCTAGAGCACATGTTCGTTAACGTCATGATACATCCCTCTAATTACTAACACATGCTTTGTTGTCTATTCCTGGATGATCCACACTAAATCACAAAAACAATAGAGTCATGACATTTTACTTTTAGTTGTGAAAAACATACTTTACCTCGCTATTCGCCACCAGCGAGATCGGTCTCAAATAGAATTTAGATGGGGATTGCCTAGAGGCATAAGTTGATGACAGCATCCTGGGATTCCCATGAGTCAGTTTCTATAAATAGCCACTGATTCGCTGTTCCCCTTCAGCCACTGTACGTGTCTCGGTCTACCGTACTCCCCTGGGTTAACTAATGCATACAATTATGTCTAGGAATTAGTGTCAGTGGGATGAACCTATTGTTTGGGCTATTTAAGTAAAAAGAAAATTTGCACGTTAAGTTTTATACTGGTGCGCTCGGCTTCTGCTGAGCGCAATCATAATATACCTGCCAACTTGTTTTTTGTTGAAATCCGGGAGATTAATCAGTGGTTCAGCACGCCTCCCGCGTCGCACTGTGTCATCGCGCTGTCTCTGATCTTGACATCGGAAGACGGGGGGAGGGGTGCTGTTGAATTTTTTTCTTTGAAAATCCTGGAGATTTGCCTGTATTCCGGGAGACCGGGAGATACGCCAACAATGCCAAATCCGGGAGACTCCCGGATTACACGGGAGGGTTGGCAGGTACATCATAATATGTAGTTTTGACCACAAAGTTAAGAACTATTTCTGCAAGGTATCGATGTTATTAATCAGAACCAATTATTCCATCAATATCAAGCAAGCAAAGCGTAATCTAAGAAATTGTTTTAGTGAAATAGGGCCTACTTACAATATAACTAAGTCTAAGACGGTATTTCAGTTCACGCTCCAAACGCCGGATGCACTCGGTTACTGCCGAGTCGTGTTCAAAGTCAGCACTGTACGATTAGACGCAAGGCATTCAATGTGTAAATACCACGGGCACTTCGAAAACTTTCCGATTGCGATTCGTGTGAACAGATGCTTATTTTAGTTTGTTCGACAAACTGAACTATTACCTATGTTTGCATCACCGTCACCGATATGGCTGTAGTCACTGTAGTCGCTGTAGTCAGTGTAATCACTGTAGTCACTGTAGTCACCGTAGTCACTGTAGTCACTGTAGTCACTGTAGTCACTGTAGTCAGTGTAGTCACTGTAGTCAGTGTAGTCACTGTAGTCACAGTAGTCACTGTAGTCACTGTAGTCAGTGTAGTCACTGTAGTCACTGTAGTCACAGTAGTCACTGTAGTCACAGTAGTCACTGTAATCACTGTAGTCAGTGTAGTCACAGTAGTCACTGTAGTCACAGTAGTCACTGTAGTCAGTGTAGTCACTGTAGTCAGTATAGTCACTGTAGTCAGTGTAGTCAGTGTAGTCACTGTAGTCACAGTAGTCACTGTAGTCACTGTAGTCACTGTAGTCACTGTAGTCAGTGTAGTCACAGTAGTCACTGTAGTCACAGTAGTCACTGTAGTCAGTGTAGTCACTGTAGTCAGTGTAGTCAGTGTAGTCACTGTAGTCACTGTAGTCAGTGTTGTCACTGTAGTCAGTGTAGTCACTGTAGTCACAGTAGTCACTGTAGTCACAGTAGTCACTGTAGTCACTGTAATCACTGTAGTCACAGTAGTCACTGTAGTCAGTGTAGTCACTGTAGTCAGTGTAGTCACAGTAGTCACTGTAGTCACTGTAGTCAGTGTAGTCACTGTAGTCAGTGTAGTCACAGTAGTCACAGTAGTCACTGTAGTCAGTGTAGTCACTGTAGTCACTGTAGTCAGTGTAGTCACTGTAGTCACAGTAGTCACAGTAGTCACAGTAGTCACTGTAGTCACTGTAGTCAGTGTAGTCACAGTAGTCACTGTAGTCACAGTAGTCACTGTAGTCACTGTAGTCAGTGTAGTTCCTGTAGTCACAGTAGTCACTGTAGTCACTGTAGTCACTGTAGTCACTGTAGTCAGTGTAGTCACTAGTCAGTGTAGTCACTGTAGTCAGTGTAGTCACAGTAGTCACAGTAGTCACTGTAGTCACTGTAGTCACTGTAGTCACTGTAGTCAGTGTAGTCACTGTAGTCACTGTAGTCACTATAGTCACAGTAGTCACTGTAGTCACTGTAGTCAGTGTAGTCACAGTAGTCAATGTAGTCACAGTAGTCACTGTAGTCAGGGTAGTCACTGTAGTCAGTGTAGTCACTGTAGTCAGTGTAGTCACTGTAGTCAGTGTAGTCACTGTAGTCACTGTAGTCACTGTAGTCACAGTAGTCACTGTAGTCACTGTAGTCACAGTAGTCACTGTAGTCACTGTAATCACTGTAGTCACAGTAGTCACTGTCGTCAGCGTAGTCACTGTAGTCACTGTAGTCACAGTAGTCACTGTAGTCACTGTAGTCAGTGTAGTCACAGTAGTCACTGTAGTCACTGTAGTCAGTGTAGTCACTGTAGTCACTGTCGTCAGCATAGCCACTGTAGTCACTGTAGTCACTCTAGTCACTGTAGTCACAGTAGTCTCTGTAGTCACTGTAGTCACAGTAGTCACTGTAGTCACTGTCGTCAGCGTAGTCACTGTAGTCACTGTAGTCAGTGTAGTCACAGTAGTCACTGTAGTCACTGTAGTCAGTGTAGTCACTGTAGTCACTGTCGTCAGCATAGCCACTGTAGTCACTGTAGTCACTCTAGTCACTGTAGTCACAGTAGTCTCTGTAGTCACTGTAGTCACAGTAGTCACTGTAGTCACAGTAGTCACTGTAGTCACTGTAGTCACTGTAGTCAGTGTAGTCACTGTAGTCAGTGTAGTCACTGTAGTCACTGTAGTCACTGCCGTCACTGTAGTCACTGTCGTCAACGTAGTCACTGTAGTCACTGTAGTCACTGTAGTCACTGTAGTCACTGTCGTCAGTGTAGTCACTGTAGTCACTGTAGTCAGTGTTGTCACTGTAGTCTCTGTAGTCACTGTAGTCACTGTCGTCAGCGTAGTCACTGTAGTCACTGTAGTCAGCGTAGTCACTGTAGTCACAGTAGTCACTGTCGTCAGCGTAGTCAGTGTAGTCACTGTAGTCACTGTAGTCACTGTAGTCACTGTAGTCACAGTAGTCACTGTAGTCACTGTCGTCAGCGTAGTCAGTGTAGTCACTGTAGTCACAGTAGTCACTGTAGTCAGTGTAGTCACTGTAGTCACAGTAGTCACTGTAGTCACTGTAGTCACTGTCGTCAGCATAGTCACTCTAGTCACTGTAGTCACAGTAGTCTCTGTAGTCACTGTAGTCACTCTAGTCACAGTAGTCACTGTAGTCACTCTAGTCAATGTAGTCACTCTAGTCACTCTAGTCACTCTAGTCACTGTAGTCACTGTCGTCAACGTAGTCAGTGTAGTCACTGTAGTCACAGTAGTCACTGTAGTCACTGTAGTCACAGTAGTCACTGTAGTCACTGTAGTCACTGTCGTCAGCATAGTCACTGTAGTCACTGTAGTCACTCTAGTCACTGTAGTCACAGTAGTCACTGTAGTCACTGTAGTCACTGTAGTCAATGTAGTCACTGTAGTCAGTGTAGTCACAGTAGTCACGCGGTCTACGTTCGCTATCAAAATAATATTATGTATCAACAAATTGTTTGTCTGGTTTTAGTTTGAACAGAGACGTGTCTAAGATCAATGTGAGATTCAGCGAACAATCAAAAGGCGGTAGAAGCTGCTGAGACCCGGCGTAGGACGCTCAAGACACTGCGGTAATACAGTGTATATTGAGCGTAGTTTCAAAAAATACTTTTTTTCTTCTTCAATGTTATGGTTTGAGTCTTATCTATCAGGGAGAAACTAACTGGTTAGTGGAAATGGAAGGTTTTCTGAGCATGGAGAAATTACATGCGGTGTATCCCAGGGGTCCATTTTAGGTACTCTGCTTTCTATCATTTATATCGATGGCATGGTTCAAAGTGTAAACTGTGATCTTTTCTTATATGCAGATGATTCTACCAAGCTGGTTAGTGGAACATGTCCAACAGTAATTGAAAGGACACTAACTCGAATTAAAATCAATATGTGGTTGGCTAGAATAAAACAAGCTCTCCATTCATTTCTAGGTAAAACACAAAGTATTCTGTTTGCGTCTAAAATCTGACTAGCAAAAGCTGATAGCATGATAATTTCTTGTAATGATGTTAATATAAAAGCTAAGTCAATGGTTAAATATCTTAGTACCACTTTTGATCAGGACATGGTTAGTTCGTCTACGGGTAAATCTGTAGTCAAAAAGATAAATGCTAAGTTAAAGTTTTATATACGAAAGGTGCTTTCTTAGGAGAAAAGGAGATAAAAATGTTGTGCCCAGGATTATTGCAGCCACATTTTGATTATGCCTGCAATGAATGCCATAGGGGATTAGACGCAGAGGTCAAAAATAAACTGCAGACAGTTCAAAATAAGATAATTAGGTATCTCTTTAAATATGGTTGTAGGCGAAATATACGTTTCAGTGATTATAAGAAATCAAATTATCTAGATGTAAATGGAAGAGTCGACTATCTAGCTCTTACTTTTATGTATATATTTTTTCAGTAATTCAGCTCCCTCGTACATGTGTAATATAAATAAAATTAGACATCACTATAACATACGTGGACGCATTGCTTCCTACGTTGTACCTCATGTCAAGGACTAGGGTAGCAAATCTTTTAAATTTAATGGCATTAAATTATGGAATGAACGTGCTCAGTTATGAGTTACTTAGCAGTGCCACCCCAAATCTAGCTGTATATAGTACAATAACGCCAGACGACTCGGTGCCCGTTTTGGGCAGGGAGCCTGCTTTGCACGTCTTTCCCCTACCTACAACCAAGTATGCCCAATATAAAATTTCACATTTTATTAAGACAATAGTAGAGTGGAACCAACTCAACCAACCGCAAGGCAAGACTGAAACCATATAATATGATTGCAGCATCCATAGAACAGTCGAAAGCGATCCAATAGTGAAGTACTATTTTTATATATTTGCAGAAAGATGGCTGTTTTGCGGGCAGGCACTTTTTAAGAAATGCCAGTGCGACAGAAACATAGACAGTCTCAGGTCAAGGCATCATGTCAAGAAAACGACGACTGTTGTGCAACAGTGCAACGGTGTTCTGCATTTAGATGAGTGCTGTTGTGTTTGCAGAATGAAAAATGCCATCTATGTAGGCCTTACTGTGTAGGCCTAATATTTCATCAGCAATATTCTTCACCTACAAAGGGGGTTCGTTATTACTACCGATATATCTCACACAAGCATTTTTTTAAAACAGGAAGTACCAATAAAAAATCTACATATTGCACTTTAAAACGTGTTTATGAAAAGCATGCAACTTCTCAGAATGCTCTTTTTTTGACGCCATTCGATTAGCCGGCGCGTCTCGCAATATTTCATGTCAAAGTCGGCATGCTTGTTTTGGGCAAAGCGCCACGTTGCAAGTATGCAGGTTGTTGTACAGGGGGTCTAGCAAGTCGAAATAGAAAGATAATCTTTATTATTGCGTTTACAGAAATGCACTAACAAGAACACACGGACACGCGCGCGCACGCACGCACGCACGCACACACACACACACACACACACACACACACACATACACACACACACATTAGAACGATCCAGAAACTTAACCATACCATTACTTTACAGAAATGCGCTAACAAGAACGCACAGACACGCGCGCGACAGACCTTTGAAATGTGTCCCCGTTTTGGCGAGCCTCGGGGTTGGGTGCAATTTGGGTGCAGAGGTTTTAGGAGAGGCGTGTGTTTTGTGTCACTATGACCGTGATTCGACATTGGCGTTGGTTGATAAGGACAAACACTATGATTAACGTACACTGATCATAAATGCCAAATATGATTTATTATTTCGAGACGAATTGTCATTTGAGACGGATGCAATGTAATACCTGTGTTTGTTATATAATAATTGTTAACATAAATCTACAGAAATATGCTTGGCAATGCTCCAATATGCCTGCCACACAAGAACTCCTGTAAGAGGAAGTGATCTGAAGAAATTAAATACATATTTTACCATTTCCTTGGTCAGACGTGAATGTTCCCACGTCTTGCTTTGCCGCGCGATTGGTTTAAATGTTACAACGACGCGATTCGTAACTTATAAAAACCCAGTGCCGCTCCATCCGCGAGCAATCCGCCACCACCACTTCGGCCAGAACAGCCGCTGCTCGCGCTAGACGAGAGTTCGTCCACGTTAACGTACCGTTCTCGAGTCGTCGTCATTCAACATGAAGATAGTAGCTCTGTATGTCGTCCTTGCGGTGTTTACTGCACAGACTCACGCCAACGGACGGAATCAGTATGGTCGTTCCCAACTGATTGGCAACATCATGGGCATGTATCCTATTATCGGTAAGTAGCAACTGCACAACTTAGAACTCGGGAATAACAATTAGTGTTGACAGTTTCAGAGAAATGTGTTGTGACATAGCGGTTTTTAATGATAATCAAACTGGACACGAGAACGTGCTCGTTTGCAGGACAATAAATGACTGGAACAAATGATCTACAAACATACTGACATACATTTGATATGGATGGATATATAAATAAAAGAAGATAAGTCAGCGGCTTCCTTGGCCTCTTGCCTTCTGCTGTTTAGCACTTTGGTTGAGCTTGAGGAAACAGACATCAATGATCGTCAGAACTATTCCCCAACGTCGGTTGGAATCGACCATATGAACGGTGGTGGCGATCGATTATGGCATTCATCTTTCATTTCGATTGCACACATAATTAATTTTTAATATTAAATGTAATTTACCATACTTTTACGTCTTCTGGAAACGTTTCATATACCTAAGATTTGCTTCCTTAGATTTGATAGAAATCGAGTATGACACAGTACCACATTTGTCCGACAGGCGGCAGACGATGTGCAAACAATTGCACCTACTTGCGTTCAGGAAATCACCCGTCATGCAAAAGCTGCAACGCGTTCGTTGCTTGCTATGAGGGAAAACTGTTCGAGATGGCGTGCCCTGGTGTGCTAGAATGGGACAATAGGGAGAAGCTCTGCAACTGGCCGGCTTTCTCCACCTGTCACGAAACGGTAAGGTCATATTTCCTTTCAACGGGAGCTACCATTTATCTGACTTTCCCCTCTTTAAATCATATATATTCGCTTATACAAACCCTTGACCTAGGACTATGGAGCTGCAAAAAACAACGGCAGCACATATTACCATTACAGTACTTTAAATCGTCGCTGACCATTTAATTTCTGCTGTCAAAGAAAAATAACACGCATGCTCGCACGCACGCACGCACAGACACAAATGGCTCGTTAGCCCCACGGACAACCAGTAAGAACATATTCACGTGTCGATGGTTAAATTCTCTTGTCCCGAACAATTGGAAAAGCGGGACGTTTGAGACTTGTAAATGTCACGGAATCTATACATCAGGGCGCTAACTTTGAATCTTTGTAAGTGCATATCCTCCGAGGCGCCAAGGTCCACTCGTCTCTTTATACGTTCAATTTGCTTTCTTGGACCATTGGCCTCTGTTCTACCAAATAGGCGGTGCTTTAATGTTGATATTGACACGTTTATATTATTAATAAAAATACTTAGGGAGTAGCTTAGAATTATTTATGTACGTCCCCACAAACCGGGAATCGTTAATTTTGATTACGCTGAACTGGCGGAGTGCGACATTCGCAATGACTTTACTGAGAGTAATACCTGAAGTGCAATGTGCAATCGTATGTTATTGGTTCATTACAAATACGTGTTTGCGGTTAGTTGCGAGCAATTTGCAAAGAATGTAGTTCTCTGTTTGAACTTCCACTCGTTCCTTTTTTCCGATTTCAGGACATTTAGGTGCGTGCGTGTCGGAAGTGAAGCCAGAGAAAGTAGCGGGCAATATGAACAAGCAGCAAGTCGAGGGCGCTGATGAAGCAGATCTACTCGTTACATTAAAGATTGCCATCGGCAATATGTTATTCTGGAGTGTCTTAGTTGAATTGTGATGTTGTAGTATTTCATACAGACACACGCGCCCACACGCGTACCCGCGTATACACACACTCATGCGCCGCATTCGCGCACTCACGCACACACACAGACGCACAGACACGAACAGAAGCAAGCACATACATACGCTTACGTACATATGCATGTTCACGCAGACACACACACGCGCGCACGCAAGCACACACGCACGCACATAGGCATACACGCGCGCGCGCGCACACACACACACACACACACACACATACATCAGCAAACACATAACGTTGTGACCACGTTGCTGGGAAGTGGCATTTTGGTTGCGTCGCTCCATAGCGTGGTAGCAACGTTGTGACCACGTTGCTGGGAAGTGGTATTTTGGTTACGTTGCTCTGTAACGTGGTAGCAACGTGGTAGCCACGTTGTAACTTTTTTGTGACATATGATATACAATCCTATAGAAACATCGAAACACTATAGGTGCATTGTCGCAATACACATGCTTTTCGATCGTTGTTGAAAAACATATCACTCATTAAGTGTGGACATTATAACGTTGTATCCACGTGGTGACAACGTTATTTGTTCATATTCATTCAGTTGGTTTCGTATCATGTTCTATAGTCAAATATAATCTTTATCGCCTACAAACATCATGTGTGAATATTATTGTTTTATTATGATATGCATAAATGTGTCCATAGAACTTCTTTCAAGTGCTCTGTTGTATATTGTGGACATTTTCTACGTCCGAAACTAATTTTTCGTATTGGATGCTAAAGTGAACTATCTGGATTACACGGTTTCGCAGTTTGACTTACATGGGCACATATGTCGGGTCACGCTATTGGTGCAACAGGTCAAGTCGAATAAAATAAAACACAATCCACCGTTGGATCGCTACGGCGCATATGTCTCCTACCAGTATACATCGATTTATAATGCCGACTGTTTTATGCCGTGTACAGTGCGCATCTGCAGCGAGCGGAAGTGACATGATTAGCTATTAATTAATTATGGTAAGCGTATTAAATTATATTATTAATCAATTATTTTGCCTTAGATTTACTATTACTTAAATGCTTATTATTAGGGTGTATTATTGAAATAAATAAATTAATATTGCTAGTTATTAGGCCCCTTAATAAATGTATTAACTATTATTTTGTTGTAATTGATGGGGGATTTCGTATGGTTATCTAGTAAAGTTGTTCAGAAAGCTGGGATCAAATAAACTTTGGTTACAGTACAGCACCATGGGGCGCAAAGGAAGGGAAGCGCTGTCCAACCATCATCTCATTAGTATACTCATCAGTTAGGACATTACTCAATTAAAATTGTCGGATTTATGTCGATTGAAATATGCCAGGCAGCAGTAGTATTTTGTGAAACAATTCAGCTACATCATAAAAGTTATTATTGTTTACGCATGCACATGTCGTTATGTGATGTGATCAAGGTTGTATTTTTATCCATAATAATTCCAGAGGAATCGCCCAGAAGCTGAAGTCGTAAACATTGACCAAACGATTTCTGAAACTTTAAAGGGCAACTGAAACGGAGCTGTTATATGCTATATATTTCAATATATATAATCTAAGTATGCATTATTGGTGACAGAAACCTACTCAATTATAAGATAAACAGAAAAACTTATTTTGTTCGATGCCTAAATCGGCAAGATAGAACATTGCGTACAGCCATCTTGTTTCTATGCAAGTTCCAAGCGAGTGGTTTGAGTCGCTCCTATCTAATCAATGTAAATTGTCTTTTTTTTCGATGTATTTATTAAAAACTAGACATTTCTGCATGAAAACAAAACTATTGTTCCTTGTTATACATGGTAATCGTTATACAGGCTACCAAATAATTTGTTTATGAATTCGGAATAAAAAAAGGAAAAAACGGCAAAGTTTTTAACTAACGAAAACGTAGAACCGCCACACATTTCGAACACGCGAGACACTGCCGGCGAGAATATGAAATAATAGAATGAGACCGCGATAACTGGGCGGCGTTTTCGCTGAAGGGGTCAGCCGAACTATTTTTGTTTTGTTGACAAAGTTCATGCGGTGTGGTAGAGACTTATTAAACTTCCTGAAGAATTTTGAGAAATGAATACGGTAGACTAAGGATCCAATTAGACTAAAGATCTTCGAACAGTTTGCTATGTAAAGGTCCGATGATCTGGAATACGATTCCAACTGTTATACAAAATAAACCCAATTTAAATAGTTTTATATTATCATTAAAGGCAAATGTTGTAAGGGGATATAGTGTTCTAGTTTAATTTCATTCCACCCCGAAACGTCTGACATATGTGTTTGATATAATGTTATTCTACTTAGGTGTTATACCATTGCTGAAGCTTGGCACAATCACATGTTTTTTTTCTCGCAAGACTACTTATGTGAACATTTATTATCTAATATTAATGTTATTAAATTTACATATATGTTCTATTGATTATAGCAACGTAACCAACACACTACACGTGAAATCATTGCTAATAATAGTTATTTTGGGGATGACGGCGACTAGTTTACGTTATCATTATCATCTTATATTGGAATAATTAAAACAAACTGGTTACAGCCTTAATTGGCTCCGCTGTCAACCTGGAATTGTATATCATTTTGTCAATTGTTTTACGGATTGTTTATATTTGTATGTATGCTTTATACAATTCCAAATAAAACCTACTATTCCTATTACTACTACTACTAGTCAATTGGAAACTAAGGCTGGTACAGCTGACATACGCAATGGACCTTTGCCGTACCGGCATACGCAGAGGTGTCAACCCTGAGTATCTGTTACCAGTGAGATCTGGATCAGATATCCTTGAGATAAGCAGAAAATCCTTACAAATTTAGCGCAAAAACACACCTAAAACAGTACAAAACAAGTAAAGTGAATGTGCACTACATTGACCAATTTACTGGGCGCCTGTGGGCAGTGTGGGGTGCTCCAGGTTATACTGGTGGGATGACCACTTGGCCTCGCGCAGTATCTGTGACGTCACGTCAAAGCAAGTACTGTCACAGTTCATCTTGCATTGCATGAAAGCAGTAATCGTGTCCGCGTGCAAGCTCTTGCGTGCCTCGGTGTGGATCTTGCGAACCACCGAAAATGCTCTCTCGGAGTCTGCGTTGCTGTGTGGCAGACTGAGCAGGGCCTACAACAGGCGAGCAAGGCAGGGAAAGAGCCGTTGCTGTAGAGCCGTCTTCAACGCCATCACATCAGCCCAGATGGAGTGGAGACAACGTGCCTGACCCCCGACCTCCGACCTCCGTGCTGAGGACGTCGTCCTACATCAGCTGGAGGTCTTCGAATTCGTCTTTAAGGGTTTCTCCGTCGATAAGGGTTTCTCAGTCAATAAAACAGCATATATAATAAATGTAAACAGTTATCTAAAAACTCCATCTAAAGCACCAAAGATGTCCTCGCTTGTGCCGCCGTTGCACACTGGCATGTCCAGCAGGCGTGTGCGGGCCGCCCCGTCGCTGAAGAATCGGACCAGGATGACGAGCCGCTTCATCTCAGTTGCCAAGCATCGCTTGATAACGTGCGTGGTCTTCGTCCGTTTGCTCTTAAAGAATAAAGGACTTCGCGATCACATTGTCCGGGCAACAGTTCGGTGAAATGGTCGGCGACGGCTGCTGGGAGGTTGTGCTCTGCCACAAAATATGCGAACATCACCACAGATTTTGTGGTCGAATCAGGAGTGACCGCCCTCGCCTTGAAACAAGAAGTCATCGGTGCGTCTTGTCGAGCTGACTTCAGTTGCCTGTCATGCAATTTTTACTTGATATGCTCGAGACTTTTAGGCTTTACGTCACGCAAACACACAGCGGCGTCTACTAGCATGATGCTTGATAGGCTTCGCCTTCGACTTGGTTATTATGCCGTTGAATAGCTGGACCCATTCTGGCTGGAATACAGCCACATTATTTTCCCACTTCTTTGCTTCTTAGCATCCATAATTTTCTAGCGCAGTGGAATGTATGTGGTCAGGTTCCAAGAAATGAGACGTAAGTGAGGCGCCTTGCGGTGTTTCAAAATATGCCACCAGGGTCGCCGCCACCAAAACTAGTAATCGCCAAGCCCGCACCACGGCGCCAAGAACGCTGCGGGGAATGACATGTTAAGCGCGGTGCGATCTATGAGTCGCAATTTTAGTATAATAGAAATGTTGGTGATGGATAACGTATCGACAACTTGGCAAAAATTCCACGGCCGACCGCGCTATATCCGAATATGCATTGTAAGTTAACGAGGCGCGTTATAACGAGGATTGAAAACAAATGAAAATAGTAAAATTACAGAAATCCGTGAGCATCGTCTCTCACTGCCGTGAGCCTGTGTAAATCTAAAAAATCCGTGAGACTCACGGATAAACCGTGAGACTTGACACCTCTGGGCATACGGGTTTTACCCAGGGTGCGAGCCACGGTCCGACTTGCCATTGTTGGAACTTAATTTGGCCTTGGTGATAGTAGCCTGAGTTGGTCTTCGAATGTGGACGAGGAAGGCAATCCTGGTATGCCAGAATTGTGCATTGCTAGTATCCCAGAATTGTACAATTCTGGTATATACCGGGAGTGCAACTTCAAGCTGACTTGATCCCGTTTCGCGACCGTGCAGGTGCGTGTGTTACCGACGACGGCGACAGAAATTGTGTACATCAAAAGGGCAATGTTGGAAATGGTTCTTGCACGATTTGCGTGCAGAGTCGTTGATTCGGCCAATACGGCAATAGCTAGTAGGTAAGAACTGATTAATTAAACTGGTATTGAATGATCATCAGGGAACTTTGTCAGGACCAAAACACTTTGTGGTTCATATCAATGATTTGCACACATCTTGTCCTATGTTTAAATATGTTGACGATTGAACCATATTTGAAATATGCAACCAAAGTATGACATCTGTTATACAGGATTCTGCCAACATTATAATAATAATAATCTTTATTGATACATAATGTTAAGTATAGCACAGATGTAGCAGTAATATGAAACATGTATACATTACGTAACAAATGGAACGAAGCAACACATTGCTTGTGTTCCTTATTCATGTCATATATGCAATGAAAACTATGATTCGTGAGAAAGAAAAAAACATCTTCATAATAAACTAACTAATTATTTAATAATGCATTATACGAGTACCGTAAGACTGAACACCAGGTACATCTTAACATGACAACATTATACGAGTACCGTAACACTGAACACCAGGTACATCTTAACATGACAACATTACACGAGTACCGTAACACTGAACACCAGGTACATCTTAACACGACAACATTATACGAGTACCTAACACTGAACACCGGGTACATCTTAACATGACAAAATTACATTAAAGCAGCAATTAGCATATGTTTGCTAGAATTAGACGCTTGGTCCTTTGTTTGAACATATGAAGAGATGTACAATATTGTAAATAGTTATTTGTAATAAATGTATTCCAGATTTTAGGACCAACATAAGCCAAAGACAGTTGTCTACAATTAGTCTTGCAGTATGGTATTTTATATGTTACTTCCTGCCTTGTATTATATTTATGTGTGGATATTTGCAGGACAAATACATCATGATATATATCTGGCAACATACCCCTATTATGCTTGTACATTAGAATACAGCATAAATATTTATTTACGTCATAAATATTCATTATTTAATAAGATGTAAATAAAGGCTGCGTATGATCAATAAATCCTACATGACTTATTACACGCAAAACTCGTTTCTGGAGTAAATGAATTTTAGCAAGGTATATATTCGGGGCCCTTCCCCAGACGACATTACAATAAGTAATATATGGGTATATAAACATGTAATACAGGTTTAACAATCATTTGTTATCTAATTTGTTTGTCACCTTTTTTATAATACCAATATTCTTAGAAATTTTATTTGATATATATTTAATGTGTGTGCTCCAATTCAATGTATTATTTATAAGCAAACCCAAAAACTTTATCTCATGTACAGTGTTAATTTGTATGCCGTCTATGCAAATGCTATTACACCTCTCTCTTATACTGATCGTATTACTAAAGGTCACTGTGTGAGTTTTCTGTATATTCAAAGAAAGTTTATTAATGTTAAGCCATAAAGAAAGTTTTTTTATTTCAGAGTTCAGAACATTTTCCATTTCATCTATATTGTTGCCTTGTATAAAGATGCTCGTGTCATCAGCAAACATAATGGTAAACGTTGTGTCAGATAAAGTAGATAAATCATTTATATAGATAAGAAAGAGTAAAGGTCCCAGAATTGAACCCTGCGGAACACTACATGTTATGTTTTTAAGGGAAGATTTTGTTCCATAGAATTTTACTCGTTGTTGTCTGTTACTTAAAAAGTTACGAATCCATTGGAGTGTATTTCCTCTGATTCCATAATGTGTTAATTTTCTCAATAATATATTATGATTAACGGTATCAAAGGCTTTGGCTAAATCCAGAAATAACCCAATTACGTGCTCTTTGGTATCAATTGCCTTACTAATTTTGTCAATTAGCAGTGAAATAGCCATATCAGTGGAATATCCTTTCCTAAATCCAAATTGGGAATTAGACAAGATGTTATGTTTCATTATGTAATTCATTAATCTATTGTACATTAATCTTTCAAAAACCTTTGAAAATACAGGCAAGACAGAAATAGGCCTGTAATTATTAATTAATGATGTATCGCCATTTTTAAAAACAGGAACTATATCAGCTATTTTTAGTTGATCAGGAACATATCCTTGATCAAATGATAAATTTACAATGTAACTTAAAGGATCAAGTAGGTTGGAGAAGGCCTGTTTGACAATAATAGGTTTTATGCCATCCCATCCAGGACTAGAGTTTTTAAAATTCTTAATAATTCCCTTTATCTCATCTGGTGTGGTTGGCGACAAATACATTGAATTTTTATAGACTCCTTGGAGGTAGTCATCAGGTCTCTCTGATATGACTGGTATTTTATCAGCCAGTTCTGGACCTATACTTGTAAAATATTCATTAAATGTATCAGCTATGCATTTTTTTTTTTATATTAATTTACCGTCAATTAGTAATTTGTCATTAGATAAAAATGCTTCCTTCCTTCCTATAATACTCTTTAAGACTATCCAGGTTTTTTTTAAATTACCCTTGTGCTGTTGAAGCTCATGTCGATAGTATTCTCTTTCTGCTACAGTAATAAGACAATTTAATTTATTTCTATATCTTTTATAATTAGTTTCATTGAAGACAGTCGGTTTTTTCAAGTAATACATTATTAAGCGATGGTCTAATAATAATGACATGCGCATCAATACAAGTATGACAAAAGAAATGGTTATATGTTTCGGTAACGATAGAACATGTGTAGAATCTCTGCCTTATATTGATATAAATGGGACAGATATTGAGAGAGTTACTCAAGCAAAATTTATCTGCGTAAGTATATCATCGGATTTAAGTTGGAATGCACACGTAGATGAAATAGTTTCAAAGGCAAGAAAGAGAGTGTATATGATCTATCAGTTGAAACGTGCTGGTATCAAACAAAATGACTTGGTTAGAATATATGTATCTGTGATTAGACCAGTAGTTGAATATGCCTGCCCGGTATGGCACACGAACTTGCCTAAATACTTATCGGACAACATCGAGATAATTAAAAAAAATTGTCTCAAAACTATATTTCCTGGTTGTGCGTACGAGGATATTCTGGAGATGGTGAACTTACCAACGCTGCACGATAGACGCAATGATTTGTGTAAAACGTATTTCGCTAGAATGAAGCGTAGTGACCACAAACTGAATACGCTACTACCAAATATTCGAAATGTGCCGTATACACTAAGATCATTCAATGAGTTACCCGTCCCAATGGCGAACACAAATCGCTACAAAAACTCATTAATTCCATGATGTTTAGTACACTGCCATAACACTTAATGATTTAATGTATGTCTCAACAGTCAAATTTAATATTTAAACTAAATGATTTAATTTTAGTGTATTTAAAGTATCTTATTTTTTAATGAAAGATAGTAATGCAATGTACACGTTTTAATATAGAGCGCCTCATACTGAGTTAGTTGCGTCACGGGGCGATTTTGTGTAATTTACTTAACAGTATCCTTAGTGTTGCGTTATTTTATTGAGTACAAAATGTTTTATGAGTATTGTAACATAATGTTGTGTCGTTTTGCAACAGCATGACACTTGTGTGGATTTGGGGATTTTATGGTGAATGTATATGTACAATCCAACTGAAAAGTTGCAAATAATAATAAATTTAGTCTTATTATTTATGTAGCAAAGCCTGAAGACAAACAAAATTGGACGGGATTGGTTAATAATTATTCTAGCAACGAATAATTAAACTTAAATCAAACAATTGCAATTACACTTTGGCCCACCTTCGTTTTCAGACTCACCTTATCTTGGTAAAACAATACTCATATTTTTATCAAGTTATGTTTGACCCTTTTCTTTACAAACTTATGTTCTTGACAGGATGTATGCATTTAAAAAATATTTCTTAATTGGCAAACACTACAGTTCGAGCGACCTACATAATTTATGTAAACAAACAAATAGCATCCAACCATGCACTTTAGTTGTATAATTAGGACATTGTGCAATGTATTATTGATATAACAATATTGAATTGGAATTGTATTAATTCATATTAATAAACGTAAGCATGCACGCACACACACTAGCGCGCATCCCAGCGTAAACGGCAAAAGTGTTTAGCCGTTTACGCCTGGCATAGGTTTTTAAAGGCAACAGTAGCAGAAGTTGCATGTCAATTCACCAGGTGGCAGAACCGTGTAACTAACTTGGACCCTAACACGAGTGCGTAATCGTTGGAACCAATCAGACGCCGGGAATAAATGGTTAGCGTCAATCTCATTATTAATTAAACTAAAAGTTATTAGTAGCGTAACATAGCACAAGTCTGCTGCAAGACTCTTCCGTGTGTCGCAGGACTAGAGCACATGCCAATTAGTAAGGTCGTCGTCCCAGCGCTACGGTGGCGTATTTCTACTAGGTCGATGCTATGCACACACGGTCAATGAGATGTGTCGCTTGTGTCGTATGTTAAGGTTATTAGTGTACATAGTTAGTGTTAGGGTCAATAGTAGAAACTAGTTGTGATTAGTTATGGTTAGGTTTAATCTTCCAAAGACTACGCATCGACCGCTCTCCTAATTCTCATTCCACAGGCGTCGTGAGGGGGCACACGCACGCTCACATGCATGCACGCGCACACGCTTACGCGCGCGCGAACACACAGTGTCAATACACAGTGTCTCACACACACAGTGTCACACACACAGTGTTACAGACATAGTGTCACACGTACACACGCACACGCACACGCACACGCACACGCACACGCACACGCACACGCACACGCACACACACACACACGCAGGAAATTCGAGAATCCTATATACATCTTGCACGATACTTATTAACCCTTTCGAGCAGAACATGCGTCACAGCTAGTTGCGGATGTACACGGTTAATTTCAATTTTAACTCTTTAGGGCAAAGCTCCGTAATTTCATTTCCTTTTAAAGTTAACCGATGACATCAGAATCAGTTGTCTCATTGTGTTATTTATGCAAAATGCGATCGCTTTCATCGCCGCAATATGTCGTGTAGTGTATACAATATTCTAGCATATTGAGCGCCCAACTATTTTAATAAATTACAATTGTTTAATATAATTTGACATTATATCTTTTATCTGGAGGTTTCAAGTCTCACTCCCCCATGTTTGTGCTGCTTGACCAACGATAAGATATTAGTCAACATGCAACTGTAAATTAAGATTATTCATTTAAATGCACGCCATATAAGATGAGATCATTCTAAGCACCGCCATACAAAATGAGAACTGATGTTGCCATTAAGAACGTGGACTGGCAGTGCATCCTTGTCCTAACATTTATTCACATGCTGTGGTGTAAACATATATTACATTAAATGTGTGGGTCACCGCGACTTTACCACCCATCAGCCCTGTCACATTGCATAGACGTATCTCTTAGTGGGTTAATGTGGGAGGGTGATGAATGTGGCTCATTCGTGTGGTTCTGTCTGGGAGACAAACAACACGGCCGATTGATGAAACTTCTACACACACTAAACACAATGGAGCTGTCATTACTAACTTACATATCAACTATAGCGATATATCTTCACCGCAGCCGAAAAGGATCACTCTTACGTTGTTGTCAACTACAGCCTCGTGAATCTTGACAACACTCTAAATTTTCACGATATCCTACTTGCTGTGGGATGTTAGGAAAGATGTCAACACCAGCGCGCATCCACCGGCGTTTGACAGTAGATGGAACGGAATCTCTCGATGGGAAACCATTTCAAGTCGAAGACATAATGATTTTAATAATTAATGAATTAACATGATAATACTTGTTACAATGGACTACTTCTTGATGAGACTATCATCTTACCTCAATTAAAGTGGCATTATTGTTAACCTAATGAACAAACAATTTCAGACAGATATCTGGGGATTCTTACTCAAAACGGTTAGCCCGCATATCGACGAACATACTGGACCTGAGTCCGTGGGACAGTGGATTTATTAATATTTTAATGTGTATTCACCTAGCCGTTCGGAGTCTCGTCCATCCCCACTCCCCACAACCGGTTGTGCTTGTTATATAGTTCGTGTATTTGTTTTGAAATTGGTTATGGTCTAAAGAGTCTGTACCCGTTGTTGTCTCACCCGGTGGATCTTATTGCCCGCTGTTGTCTCACCCGGTGGATCTTATTGCCCGCTGTTGTCTCACCCGGTGGATCTTATTGCTCGTTGTTGTCTCACCCGGTGGATCTTATTGTCCGCTGTTGTCTCACCCGGTGGTTCGTATTGCCCGTTGTTGTCTCACCCGGTGGTTCGTATTGCCCGTTGTTGTCTCACCCGGTGGATCTTATTGCTCGTTGTTGTCTCACCCGGTGGATCTTATTGCTCGTTGTTGTCTCACCCGGTGGATCTTATTGCCCGTTGTTGTCTCACCCGGTGGATCTTATTGCCCGTTGTTGTCTCACCCGGTGGATCTTATTGCCCGTTGTTGTCTCACCCGGTGGATCTTATTGCCCGTTGTTGTCTCACCCGGTGGATCTTATTGCCCGTTGTTGTCTCACCCGGTGGATCTTATTGCTCGTTGTTGTCTCACCCGGTGGTTCTTATTGCCCGTTGTTGTCTCACCCGGTGGTTCTTATTGCCCGTTGTTGTCTCACCCGGTGGATCTTATTGTCCGTTTATTATTAGGTGACCCGACCCAGGAAGTGGGATAGGACACGAGAAGGTAAGGTAAGTTCTTATCTAGCGCAGTATTCAGTCCTCATGACTGCTCAGAGCGGTTTACACTTTACTTCCTGGTAGACCTGATCAATCGAACACCATCTCGACTTCTCTGGGAAGCATTCAGCCACGCTGCAAATAATGCGTGAAGACGATTCGTACACAAACATCCACTATTGCCTATAGCCAGGTACTCATTCATAAAGCTGAGTGAACTGGAGCAACGTAGAGTGAACGAACGATTCGACACCGCAGCACAGGATTTGAATCCTGGTTCTCTCGGTAGAGAATCCGAAGCTCTAGCCACTGCACCACGTCGCGACTGTGGGTCAGACGAGCTGGCGACAATGTGACGACCCGTCCGCGGCTAGCCGACATCGACAGCACGGACTCAGCGTCAAGTATGACGCAGAAACTTCCGTCTTTTGCAATTTAAAAACAACCGTTTGCTGTCGGGAGATTGATCTAGTTTAGAGCCGCCGTTTGGCACTAAATGCCGACTCGTTCTATGACGAGAATCAAAATTGTGACGTTGCTCAACGATTAACTGAACTAATGTTGGCAGGCCTTATGTGATTCTTGTCATGGTGTTTTCTTATCGTCCCATTATGTTAACAAGACATATAGGAATATGTTTTGTAAGGATTATTATTCTCTAAGGATAATTACAATAGCATTGTAAGTCTATCTAGTCTCAGACACCGAGTTTCACACGCCTCTGTTTATATTCATTCGGTACCTTGAACCATTTGCTTCTTACAAACTGGCGATGTAATTGTATTTGAAAATAGAACACGAAGGTAAATATAGAATTTTAACATTTTCCGTTGTCGGTCAACCCCAGGTAACGAGAATGGGAACAAGTTCAAATTCAAAATATTGTAATGGTGACTCTAATTGCTGCCCGTGGTTTGTTGCTCCACGGGTTGGTGTAAACAAAGAGAGTAGGATACGCTTGTCAGAAGTATTAGCTGTTCAGCTTATCCGTTTTAGCTGTATTTAACCTTAAATAGTAGGGTGACAGACAGACATCTAGAAGACGAAGAAGGTAACCTCAAAAGATAAAACTTTGCTACATGGTGCATCCCACGACTGCGAAGAGAGCTAAGCGATCAGTAAGTAACATACACCGAAATAGCCCACCTCCTCATCACCGACACAGTATTGCTTGAAATTCATGATTTAAACTGCTGCCTTAACGTCAATGTTGTATTTATCTTAAGATTGTGTTTTTCACGTGTTCCTCATCAATCCGTCATTCAACGTTTGCGGCTGTGCGATGTCATGGAACAACGGTGTGTGTGTGTGTGTGTGTGTGTGTGTGTGTGTGTGTGTGTGTGTGTGTGTGTGTGTGTGTGTGTGTGTGTGTGTGTGTGTGTGTGTGTGTGTGTGTGTGTGTGTGTGTGTGTGTGTGTGTGTATGTGTGTGTGTGTGTATTTGTGTGTGTGTTGTGCGTGTGCGTGCGCGTGTTGATGTGTGTCGGCGTTTTACGAACTATTAAAATATCCCAATATAATAACATAAAAATTATGTAATTTGAAGCATGATGTCTGAGGTTTTTGTTATAAAAACCACTTTATTTAAAATATGATTAAAGTTACAATATGTATATTGACATAAGCAATTCTACGAACTAGAGTGACAAGATATTCAAATTGCCGATAAAAATAAAGTAAAACACACAGCTGCATCCTCCCCGTCTTGTCGCTTGTTCGTATCGCCTGGATCTTCGCCTGGCTTCATTACCGACACGCACGCTCCTAAATGTTCTGAAATCGGACAATGGCAACGAGTGAACCCGGATAACTGAATTCTTTGCAAGTGTCATGCACACAGCCACCTTTCCTCAAGATACTGTCGTGTATCTGCACTGAACCGACAACTTACTGCATTAGTGATAATGATCTTCTTCCGGTTTGGATACAGTTGCGTTTTACAATTTGCCTGCGCTTGGGTTGCTGCACGAACACGTGGCTTACAGTGGTTGGCTCGCCGTAAGCTACAAGCAACACCGATTGTAGGCATGGGTGACACACCGCCCCAGTAGGAACGTGGTGCAGTGCTATCTAAAACATTCCCGCGTATATGGCATGGCCAACTAATATTTGTGTCGGCGCTAATAACTGAAGATTTAAAACTGCAACAAAAACTAGCCATCTTACATAGGGCGCATTCCATGACATGTAATCTGCATACCGTCACCAAGAAACATAAAAATGAGCTCAGAAACATTTTCTCTTATCTTGCCTACGTCATTAGGTGGAGTTATGTTTGGATTTAACATGGCAGTTTTGGTAACTAAAGCACAAATAACTATTAAAAAGCACACGAAATAATTGGAAACGTAGAATCGAGCACATTTGTAATAAAATCACTACATCGCCTCTAGTCCATGACGTTTAGAAGATTTCATGAAAGACGGGTTATTTACAAAAAACCGTGGTTTCAGACTGTTGGTTTTCTCCCTCTATCATTGAAATATATGT
The DNA here is from genome assembly GCA_963995525.1 of Escarpia spicata. Taxonomy (NCBI): domain Eukaryota; kingdom Metazoa; phylum Annelida; class Polychaeta; order Sabellida; family Siboglinidae; genus Escarpia; species Escarpia spicata. The sequence goes on from OZ023210.1 coordinate 25,230,631, forward strand.
ATATTAGCCACAATAGCGGCGACTGTTCGCAGTTCGTGGATGCCGAAAGACCATGCTACTTTTCCTTCTCAAACTTTTGCGATTGTACGTATGCTTTATTCGCCGCATTTTGAACAAATATAGCAGTTTATCCGATGATATCAGGAGGGATTTTAACACTAAAACAGAGGGTGTCTCCTGGCTTAGATTAAATATGACCTTACCAAGTTGTAGCAGGTGGAGTGAGCTGGCCAGTTGCAGACCTTCTTCGTGTCGTCCCACTCCAGGTTGTCTGGACACGTTCGGTCGTACAGCTGTCTGTTACCGATGACGCAGGTGACGTACATGTTGCAGGCTGTACAGGACGGGTGGTTTCCAGGTGGCAAGTAGCTGCAATCTTTCGCACATCGCCTGCCATCTAACGAACAAAACAGTATACTGTAGCGAACTTCTGCCAAGACCAATTTTATTTAAATACGTCGATGCACCAACTGTCCCCGATATTTATTTTATTGCGCATGTCAGTATCGTGTGAAGTATTAGTCCTCTTATTGTCATATTCCGTTTATCGAATCAAGTCAAGTAGCTCCGCTAGAGATCTCGAGCGGAAAAGTTTTCTATCAAACGAAGCTCTTACTTCAGCGGGAGCGTGCCCGCACCCCAACCTACTGGCCTGTGATAACATATATCAGGACACCTCAAGTTTAACAAAATCTAAGAAGATTGCCACCTAAAGCGATCAGCTCCACATGGCAGGTGGACAACGAAGCCCTTAGCTTGTTTACTGTCCAACACGTTTTCGCATGTTCACTTTGCTAGCATTAAAACATTCAGCAAATTATTCGTCTGCTGGAGACCAGTTATTGTCGACGGCCTATGAAGGGACGATGGGTAAGTGAAACCATTCATCCATATGCCATGCATTTGGTTATTGTCCTCTGGGAGATTTTGGTACTTTCTCATATCGAATATACTGTTTTTGTACTTGTAATACTTTGTACCCTCTCCTTCTAACACCCATTTGAAGTTTGAAGAAAATATGTATGTTAAAACCTTTGTAACCATTCAGTGTCTAAACATGCCCTGTTGTTGATCTTCTCTTATTCTACTTGTCTCTAGTTCTGTTTTTTGGGGGATTATTTCTAGTTGAGTTTTTCCTTCTTCCGAAACGCCCTCCATGATTGTATGTAATACTCCAAGATGATTATGTAATATACAAAAAGTAATGTCTCATTGTTTTGCTTTGTGCATGATAATGCCTAAATTTATTTCTCCGTCTTTAAACGTGATATTATCCTAACTAGCCGCACATGTTGATTAATTACATTTTGAAGCCGCAATTCCACATTGGTAACTGATATTTCCATTTCAGCATTAACTTTTATGCTAATATTAATTTGCGCAAGTGTCACTTACCATACATCCTGTACTTGCCCATGTACATGCCCCGTCCATTGGCGTAAGTCAGTGCAATGCACACAGCAAGGACGATACAGAGAGCTAATATCTTCATGTTAAATGGCGACGATAGAAACGACGCTGACTCGAGAACAGTGCGTTAACGTTGACGAACTCTCGTCTAGAGCGAGCTGCGGTTGTTCTGGCCGAAGTGGTGGTAGCGGATTGCTGGTTGAAGCAGCGGCACTGGGTTTTTATAAGTACTAAACGCGTCACTGATACACGTAAATGTAACATTGTTAGCCAAGCGACCTGCGTGAAAAGACATGGAAGCATTCATACCTGGCCAAGTAACTAAACAAACAAGCATTTGATACTTTATTTTTACACTTCCGCTTAGTGGATTTTGTACGTCTTGTAGAATTACAAAAGATATGTCTGTAGATTTATTTTGAGAATTTAACAAGAACAAAGAACATTTCGCCGAGTGCAAAGTATTGTGCAACGTTCGTTTCAATTGGCAATTTTTTATATATAAATCAGTCGCACGTGTCATTTCAGATCAGTGTATGAAAATGTGTTTCCCTACCACCAACGTCATACGTAATGTTGAGTCACGGTAACACCCACACACCCACGCATGCACGCGTGCCTGCGCACTCTACAAACGTGTTTCCTTGCACACGTGTTTTGCCAATTAGTATCGCAAATTCAATTGTATAACCCTGATTTGCTAGAGAGTTTAAATAACACTGAACATCGTTGTATATTGTATATATATGTGTAGTGTGCGCAGGCATGCATATGTACATGTATATATGTATATATAATATTGCCATAATCGCATGCACGCACACACGCACACACACACGCGCGCGAGTGATTGAGTGAGTGAGTGAGTGACTGGGTGGGTGGGTGGGTGGGTGGGTGAGTGAGTGAGTGACTGAGTCAGTCAGTCAGTCAGTCAGTAGGTGGGTGGGTGCGTCCGATCGGGGTGAGAATGTGAGGTATGCGTGCACCTTTGTTTGTGCCTACTTGTGTGCGTGTGAATGCATGTGCGTGAGTTTGCATGTGAATATGAACGGACATATGCATATATGTCCGTTCCTGTCAATACATTAATGGAAAGTAACAACATGTATTAACTTCATGAGTCGGTATATAACGGGTTTCAGACATACTACTTGCCGCTTTGCCCAAACAAGACGTGTTTTGATATGGGACACTGCTCATTTACCCGCCGGCGAATGAAATAAATGTCCATTTAAATCTGAGAAGTGTTATGATTGCTGTGGAACGCAACTATGTGCAACATGCAATGTTTTGAATGGCTTCTCGTCTTCAAAGGTCGAACGGTGGTAATAGCAAACCCTCATTGTGATTGAGTGTTATTGATGAGACGTTATACAGTCTACAGACTCTACACAGATTGTATTTTATTTATTTATTATAAAATCGTCGAAAACAGAGAGGCCAAGATAAAGGTTGCTGTGGTATACATGTTCTATATGGTAGCATTAATTGTGTAATGCAAATGTTGTTTTATTTTTATTTTTATGTTTCAGTGGGACCACCACCTCTACAAATGTCAACGTTCTGCTTTTCACCTCAAATGTACAATACTAGTTGCCACATTTCGCCACGCATATTTGACGACAATCGCGCAGACAGTATCGCTCCAGTTCTAAGCAAGGCTTTGCGATCTGAACAGTTATACTTACTTCTCTGATAAATTATTAAACGCTTCAATAGGGCTTGTAGGTCTCGCGCCTCGTTTTCGATCTGGAGTCATTTGGCGACATCGACTCCATTTACTCCACCTTAAATAATGGGGATATATTTTGTTTTTGGTTGTAATCATCGGAGTTTTTCCAAATCGTGTTCTTTTTTCCGGTTTCCGACAGATGATTACAAGTTGAAGCAGTGGGAAAAACTTTGTTGTTAAGAATGTTCGTGGTAATCGGGCACCTTAATCAAATTGTTATCACGTTTTGACGAGCCATTGTGACGACTTTGTATACAATGACAACTATGCATACTTTCGCCCAGTACGACATGTTATTAATCTAATACATACTGTTTGGTGATTGTGTGCATTGAGGCAACTTTTCAGATATAAATGGTTACCGAACTGTTTTGAAATAACAACTAGTCCCTATATAACATTTTACCATTCGCGATTTTTAAGACCAGCGATAATCCATTGTATCTCGTTTTAACTCCCAATTCTTAATAATAATAATAATCTTTATTTTATATAGCGCCATATCCATAGCGTTCATAGCGCTTTACATAAAACTAAAATATAAATAGTAAAAATTAAACAAATTAAATATAAAAGTAAAAACAATTAAGATAGTAATGCCGTGTAAACATAAATAGATTAAAAAGAAAACAATTCTCATGGTAAAGTAAGTAGTTAAAACGTTCTTTCTGCTGTTAAGAAGATCAAGATAAAAATATGAATAACTTAGAATAAAAATGTTTCTGTGGTCTTTCAAGCAGAATACGCCATAATGAAAAGGTAAGTTTTTAAGGCTGCCTTGAAGGATTGCAGGGAGGCTTTGGAAGTAACAGTAGTTGGTAGATTATTCCATACTGTAGAGGCAGCGTGAACGAATGAGCATTCACCAGCTTTGGTTCGGGCTCTTTCAACGACAAGATTATTACCCTTAGCAGAACGGAGATGTCTGGCTGGTTTGTAAGGTGACACAAGTGACTGCATATATTATAAGGTGGCGATAGTTCAGCATTTAACGCCTTATACGTGAGTTCAGCTATTTTATAAGTAATGCGTTGCTGGACAGGCAGCCAGTGGAGTTGGCGCAGTAGTGGTACCGCACTGTCGCATCGCGCACGCCGAGTTATTAGACGAACAGCAGCATTCTGCAGTCGCTGCAGCCTGCCGATGTTCTTGGCAGAAGTGCCAAACAGAAGCGAATTGCAGTAATCTAAGCGTGATGTTATCATTGCATTTACAACTCGTTCTGCTGTCGATTGTGGCAGGTAACGGTGAATTTGGCCGATGTTACGTAAATGCAGTGAACAGGTACTAATGGTACGAGAAACCTGCACCGTCATGTCAAGATGTTTATCTAAGTAGACACCAAGATCTCTCACACATTCTGCGGCATAGACGACTTCAGATCCAACGCGCACATGCAGTCCAGCAACCAAATCAGATGCCGACCTGGGTACAACCGGTAGAACCTCGGTTTTTGCATCATTCATCAGCAAGTAGTTGAACGTCATCCAGGATTTGCTGTCGTCGATGCGCTGCTCGACACGATGCACAGCGGTAGTAAGAGAAATGACATTCAAGTCAAAATGACATAACAATTGTAAGTCATCGGCATAATGGTGATACTTCAAATTATGGTTACGAATGATGTCACCGATCGGCTGCACATATAAAGAAAACAGCAGTGGACCTAACACTGATCCCTGCGGTACACCAATGTGCAGAGTCGTTTCTCTTGAAGTTGCGCTACCGACAACAACACTTAATTACATAATTGTTAATCATGTTATGTAATCCATATGTTATATTTCATATTTTAATATGTACTTGTTATTGTTGCATTAACTAAATATTATTGTCTATTTTATTTAAACGAAACAAATTCGGGATCAAAACAAATTTTATTCAGCATATGACCGCCATCGACTACTGCCTGGCTTTTTACCTGATGTGTGTGCCATAGCACAATTAACAAATCTACAATAAGCCGATAAACTAAACGTGAACAACTAACATGCCAAAATCAGTGGGCAATAATTGTGCATGTCGCCAGTCGGCTCCACTCGCGCGGAATCTCGCCATTTATCGTGGCACACTTACAGGCCTTACACTAATGTTAGAAATTATATTACCTATACTTATATGTTTTGTGTAAGAACTGGTCGGAAGTATTATTTCATCAGAACGATGTTACGCGTACTTTCCAAATGTCAAAACTGTATCTGATAATCACAGGTGATGTGTCTCGTTATCCGCAATGACGTAAACGGATATCTATATTTAGATGTTTAGATAGTCGGTTTCACCTTAATGAAATGTCATGTTTATCGTTACGTGTTTCGAACAACCAGTCATAGACGTCGGCAGTGACTTACGTAAGTTAGGAGTGGTGACGGGGGTGATGTCAACCCTAATATAGTTCAGTGACCTTCTCTTCCTGCATGTCCACATGCCTGAGACAGGACAAAGGTGTTACTCAGCTGAGCGATCGGTGTACCTGAAACACGTGTGACGCATTGTGGTATGTGGCTTAGCGTCACAGCACCGGACTGTCGAGCGTGAGGAAGGGGAGTTCACTTACTGCCGTTTGGCAACTTCGTTCACCCTTGCACATAGTCTGTGTTTCTCGGTGGGATATTAAAAGGCGTTGGTTCGTTCTATTATGTGTCTATGCCCGGGGTAATCAAATAAAAAAATACTAGGGAAATGAAAACGAATGGTCCAGATGCGCAGAAACCTACATACCGGCACTGCATTAGCTCTCCTCCCCCCCTCTCTCTCTCTCGCTCTCGCTCTCGCTCTCTCTCCCTGCCTCCCCCCTCTCCCCTCCCCCCTATCTCTCTTTCTCTCTCTCTCTCTCTCTCTCTCTCTATATATATATATATATATAGAGAGAGAGAGAGGGGGGGTGGGGGGAGAGGGGAGATAAAGATTTAAAACCAACAAAAAGCACCATTCAAAAATCCATCTTTGCGTGATTTGGCGTGGTTCCAGACAAAAGCTTTGTTGAGTATAATAGATCTAGTCCGAATCTTTCTAAGATTGTCATTCTGTACGTCATCGGATATCAGATATCGGTAACGTCGACCTGGTTTTACAAGACACGTTGAGTTTGAAAACATCGTAACAACCACTAGACCGTGAACTATGGAGTCAGTGGCGTTTTTTTAGGCGGGAGCATGTGACATGTTTTTTCAGACTATTGAATGCCAACTTCGCTGTGAAAATGGATGGTGAACTCTGGGAAGGGTAGAATACATCGACATATGAACTTCATAATTGCAGCGTGGATATATGACGGCTACTCGGAGGAATCCGGCATCCTGCTCACCGAAAATTGGTAACGTGTTGACTATCTAATTAACGGAGCTGTGGTCATTGTATTGAGTGCTTTGACAGGAAGTGACGTGTCGTTAAACGCGACATTTCCCGCTGCGTGTAAGTGTTTGAGACATGATTTCCTGCACATACGCAAGCACCGCACACACGCACGCACACACACACACCACCCACCCACCCCCACACACACATAAACACACACACACGCACGCACACACACACTCAATCATTCAGTTAAAAGTGAGCACAAATACCATTAAAATATCAAATTCAGTAAGGATCTGGGAGACTCATTAAAGCTGCCTCCTCCACTGGATTTGCTTATCAC